>PVIC010028257.1:0-23340 GCA_004025085.1 Thryonomys swinderianus
GGAAACTTGGTGTGGGAATGTGATGAGGGGAAGGAATAAATATGATTCAGAAAGAAAATAAAAGAGCATGTATAAGGGGGGAGGAGGGGGAGTGGGTAGGGATATGGGTAAAAATGAGAATTAACTTGTCGCATATACTGGTACAAATTTCCCAATGTTATATGTGATTTTGAGATGTATATAAATTGTACCAATAAAGAATTCAATTAAAAAAAAAGTGTACAAGGACATGGTACATTATTGGTTTATGATAAAGAGGTGTTGTAGAATATTTATTGCTTACAGAAAGGAAAGGGGGGTGGTATTGGCTCTGCAAAGTTTGCAGGCTGCTGATAGTTGCAGGGAAATTTCAAGATGAAGGACATCACACTGAAAATAAATCGAATTTCTTTTTTTTTTTTTTTTTGGAAAGAATAAGGAACCTGTGCATCCAATCTCTGATCCTTACAGCTCCACAGAGAAGGAAATAGCATTTTAAAGATTGCTCTCTTTTACAGCCAGCTGTGACTATCAGTGAACTAGAGGTCTACTTCATATACGAGGCTGAATTAAAAACAGCCAGCCCTGTAGTCACTATGGAGCCCACACTCTTGATTACATTTGACACAATAATCATCATCATATCTTAAGACTCAAATCAGCTTGACAGTGCTCGACTCAGGGCTGCTTCTTCCAATTAGCTGTAAATTGCAGCCCAGCTTATCTTGTAGGGAGTAAGTTTACATTTACGATTTTGCTGTGGTAAAAAAGCAACGAGCGTGATAGAAGGAACCAATCAACTTTCTAACTTATCCAGCAACTATTTTAAGTTCACTACAGTCTGTGAACCTGTTTTGACATGAATGAAAAAGTAATTATTTATTACTATCTGTAAAAATACACAAATTTAAGACAAACAGGAAAGTTTAAGACAAACAGGAAATATGGGAAAATAAGACACTTAGCACAAATATTTTTCATTTATTTCCCAAATGAAAGTTTTCAGAAGGGACAGTCATTTTTGGGTAAAACTCTTTAAAATAACTTCTAATTAATGCTTAGTCACATGCAATTTGAAAATGAGTAATAAATAAGACCAAGGTCCTAGGAATACATTTCTAGTAACATTGTCTCCATATGACACAAATGTTATCTCACCACATATCTGACTCAAAATTATTTCTCTTCTCAGTCTATGGGAAAAATAATCATGGCCACTTTTGTGCACTGTATGCTCTCAAATATGGTATCTCTGTGGACAGATTGAGACAGTTTACATAATCTATGGAGGAAAAACGTAGTGACAAAGTTGTCACATGTCATGGTAGCAATGCTCAGTATTTTCTCAAATAATACTCCTATGGCATCTTGTAAGTGAACAGCAGTACAGATTCAGAGGAGAGAACTATACAGACAAACTGAAAAGGAATCTAGAAAAGCAGGAAAATGCTAATGAGCAGGAGATCTGGAGAGGCAAGACAATGCTGCAGGTAGCTGGAATATAAGACATGTGGTAGCCACTTGCTATGGAGCAATGTGTGAACAAGAATAGGTGTATAACACCTGAGAAAAGTCAAAAGCCTACAGGAAGTGAATGTCAACAATAATGGACAAATATCATAAGGCTAAAATGGATACAAAAAGGATTATGGAGGGAAGCAAAGTTAAGAACAGTGACACTAAGGAATTGGCAGAAATAACAGATGTGAGAAAAACTTGGCTGTATCAACATTTGACCTTCATTATCCCCAAATAACCCTATATTCACCTAACATCCAACACTGCCTTCAAGACATCATGCTGTGAATACGTTTAATTCGTGGATAACTCTAAAAAAGAAATATTTGTTTTTCTTAGCGTAGAGGAATACTTACTTGTGACTTAGGATAGGCTTTTAAAGTATGGTTCCTGATGCAAGTTTCACTAATCTTTTTAACAGGAAGGAAGCCAAGACTATTAAAAACCAGAAATGTTCATCTACTGTGTATACTAGCATCTAAGTGACTCCTGCCCTAAATCTATGCAGTATGTCTTATTAAAGAAAAAGAAACTGTTAGTGGTTTTCAGCAAATTAACTCATGTCTTCTTTAGAATGAGGCAACAATCTGAATGCCAGAAGCAACACTTTTACAATTCTCTTTTAGAAAATAAAGTCTACATTTTTTGTCAGAATAAAGGAATATTTGAAATCAGTTGTTAACTTTTAGAAAAGTAACAATGCCCTCAATCCAAGTCAACATTCCTTAACATTATCTAAAGGTTATACATCCATATTTTATTAAAACTATACAGTCTACTGGTCTAAGTATCAGGAGGTTAATATATATTTAGTTCAGAAAAATAACTGGAAAAAGGCCTCATAAAAAATACATTTTGAATTTTACATTTTTTTTTACATTACCTAAATTCTAGCTTGGCTAACTCATAGAAATAGTGAATTAGAAATCCTTTGAGTGACTACTACTTATTTTAAATTATGTAGGTCAAGTTTTAAAGCAACTTGGCTCATTCTTGTGTTAATATAGTTTTCACAATGATATCATTTTACATTCTTTTTTTTTTTTTTGAGACAGGGTCTCACTTTGTAGTTCAGGTTGGCCCTGAGCTCACTATATAGCCCAGGCAAGCCTCAAACTCAGCAATCCTCCTGTCTCTGCCTCCCAAGTGCTGGGATTACAGGAGTGAGCCACCACGCCCAGCATTGTGGTATGTGGTATTGATTGCTGGTGGGCGTGAGTCACCATGCCCAGCATTATATGTGGTTACAGGGGATTGAGCTCAGGACCTTGTGCTTGGGAGGCAGGCGCAGGAACCACTGAGCTAAATCTCTGGCCCCTCATTTTATATTCTTAATGATTAATCAACTGATTTGCTTCAGTTGATTTCCAGGTGCATCTTAATGACATTAATGATGACATATCACTTTTTAAAAGCATACAAGATGATCACTGAACAATGTGGTATCTTCTCTATTAATGTTCATGGGGACATAGTTATAAATTAGGTTTGTGGGCAACTAAATGGGATTAATATCCTTAGCCCAACCCTCTTTTACTTTTACTTTGTTGTATGAGTTCTGTACAAAGAGATAACATTTACCAGAGCAAACACACACACACACACACACACACACACACACACACACACACACACCCCAGTGTAACAGAAGAGCCCAGTTTACAGGGTAACTGCAATATATTTTACTCTGAAATAGTCTTGAAGATACCCAGAAAGCTTAATTGACACAGGATGAGATATTACATCTAGGAGAGATGAATGCCATTCAAAATGACTGAGCATCTGAGTTTGATCTATCTGTTCATTTCTTGGTGTAAATCAAATTGCTGAATTTAATTTCAAAAACGTTACAGGTGATTACTTATGCAATCACTGGCTCACAAAGTAACTTTCCCGAGTTGAGCTCAGCTCTTCCACTTCCCTGCTGTAATGACAGCAAACATGGTCTGAGTTTATTGCTGTCTTCCACATTTCCTAAAATCTCATGAACTTCCCTTCTTAAATAAATGTTGTCGCTAAGAGCTGATTTGTAAATTTTTTCTCTTCCCTTTGTTAATTACAACTGTACCATTATATGACCAGATTCTAAGACAACATTTAACCACTAATTTATTGTCAGAATATAGAGCAGCTTGAGTTTTTAGAAGCAGAAATATTCTGAAAGAAAATCTTATTTACATGTTTACTTATAGGTAAAGCAGTTTATCATACATGGTGTAAAAATTGGGTGCTTTTCATAGCATGTGTTTATTTCTCACTTGAAAACATAAACATAGTAATTTTCCCCACTGAATAATATTTTCCTTAAGCATTCATTTTAAAGTAGCTCTTAAAAACTTGCAGTATGTGATACAGTTGTATTTGTTTTAGTCCTCGTGAAAAAATGATATAAGAAAAATATTGGTGCAAACTCAATGTGAGAACAAAACACCATATTTTTTAGAATAATATACCCAAATGATATAATAATAGTGTAACATTATATATAGTGTAATAGGTAATTATATTATAGTAATTACACAAAACATACATAAAAATGGTTAAGTCATCAACTTAACATATAGAGCTAGTAAATTATAACAGGATTTAGAATCCTTTCAATATATGGTGAAAAGAATGAAGGCTGATTGTTAAAGCTTATTGGTTATGCAGAGAAATAGGTTTCATTTTGGCATATTCATACACGCATGTAACATACTTTAATCATTTCCACATCTTCATACCCCCCTGCCCTTCCTCCCTCATTTCCTTTCTTTCCTCAGATAATTTCTTTTGTACTTTCATTTCATCTTTCTTTTAAAATTTTAAATCCTACTGTATTAGTTCCTTTACTGCCACGGGGACAAAATACCTAACACTCAGAACTTAAGGAAAATGAGGCTTATTTTGGCTTAACAGTTTCAGCACATGGTTAGGCGGCTCCAAGGCAGATACAGCATAGCAGACGGGCATGGTAGAGGAAAAGTGGTCAACTTGTGACACCCAAGAAACAAAGAGAAAGGAAAGGGGCCAGGAAAAAGAATAGACTCAGTTCTCATAGCCTATGAACTGTCTCTTGCAACTAGTCCCCACCTCCTAATAGCACAGCCAGTTACCAACTCACCCATAAATTAATCCAGTGATGGATATAGAGTTTCCATGATCTAATCACCTTACAAACACACGAGACTTTTGAAGGCTAGTTTATAACTAAACTATAGCATTCTACCTTTGGCCTCTAAAAGATTCATCTCTACCTAACTATGAGAAATGCATCTATTCCTTCTCTAAGAATTGTCAGTCTTAACAGTTCCAATATTGCTGAAAAGTCCAAATCCAAAGTCTCTTGTGAGACTTAAGGCAAATCCTTAACTGTAAGCCCCTATGAAAATCAAAATGAAAGTTAAATTCTTCCAATATACAATGGCATAGGGCAAACATTCTTACTCTAGGAATGAAAATAGAAATAGACTGCAACAAAACAAGAACAAAATCCACCAGAGTAAACATTAAATCCTGCAGTGCCATGTCCAGTACCCAAAGCAGGTTGAGGAGTGATATAATGACTTTGGCAGCCCCATTCCAATGGCCTTGCCTGTCATAGCCTACAGGGTCTCTCTCTTGGGCTGATCACATGCTTAGCCTGGAGCTTTCTTCAGAAGATGCTCTACATTCCTGGTATCTCCAACTTCCTGGGATCTCTACAGTACAATTTATTTTACTATCAGAGCTATATTCATCACTCTGTCAGGGGCACACTGCCTGATCTCTGAAGACTTCTTTTGAAATCTGAATGAAAGCCTCCACGATCTCACAGCCTTTGCATATGCATGTTTGTAAAAATAGCACCATTCAGACAATGCCAAGGTCTGCCACTAGCTCAAGAAGTAGTACATGTGCTGCTGAAGTGAGCACTGGCTCAAGAAGTAGATATGCCTTTCTGGATTATGGCTACAGTTGCCTCTGAGTGCCTAGATATCTTAGCACTATGAAACAAATCCTGGGGAAGCACTTTCTTAGGAAAGGGGGCCTAGGGATCCCCTTCTCAAATGAAAGCTTTTGTTTTATACCCTCGGGCCTGGGAAAAGTAAGGTCTTTCTGATGACTGGGATGACTTTAAAATCTCCTTCCTCTTGTCTTGAAGGAAAGCACTTTGCTTGTTTTTAATGCTAATATTTTCCAGCAACCATATTATCCATAGCCTCTACTTTGCAGAAATTTCCTTTGGTATGAAACTGCCAACTTTCCACATTTGCTTTTTGCTCCTAATTCTCACTTTACATCTGGCTAAAAGCATTCAACAGTACCTATGCAACAATTGAACATTGCGTAGCTCTGTAATTTCTATTGTCATATTAATTAGTCTACAGTCCTTAATTTCAGGCTCCTGCAAAGTTTCAGATCACGGTCAAAAGGAAGATGAGTTTTGTGCTAGTGTACAGCACAAATCACCTGTAGTCTAACTACCAATGGAGTCTTTGTCCTCAACAAACCAAGAGAACCTGGCCTTTACTGACTCATCGTTTCACTGTCTTCTTAGCAACAACCACATCTCTCATAAACCTCTGCTTACAGCATTCTAAGGCTTTTCCAGCCAGCATCTCTAAACCTGTCACACTCTCTGCAAACAAGGTCCAAAGGCTTCTGAATCACATAGGTACAGAAACACCAATGACCCCATCCTTGAATCACTGACATAATATTCCCAATAAATTACAAAAGTATTCAGAATTCTCTAAATATAGGCTAGAAAGAATGAAAGCTGACTTTAATTTTTTAAGATTTGTATTACTTTATTAGTTATGCAGAATATTGTGCCTCATGTTGGTATATCTCTACATTAGTACAACTATTTTAATCATTTTCACTTCTTCACTACCCCCTTGTTCTTCATCTCTCAACACCTTTCTCTTTTCTAACAGCCTCCTTCCTATTTTACATTGCCTCTTTTCCAAAGCCAATATTAATGGAATATTATACTTTTCAGAAAAATCATACACTTCCCTAGTATGTAGGTTAATAAACATAGATATAATGAGAAAATTTTGTTCACTGTCTGCAATACTTCTGCAGTACTTAGTAAAGAGTACTTTTTAAACTGAAGTAATTAGAAAATAAAATATATGTCAACATCAGTCTTTTTTATTTTACTATGGCTCATTAGTTGCCACTGTTTGAATCTGACTTATACTTTCAAAGCTAGAAATGTAAATTTCTACTAGGTATACATTTACAAAAGCAAAATTTGTCAAGACTTTGGAATATGGATAAAAGCATGGAGAAAATTTGCTTTCCAGGAATAATGATCAATACTTGCTCAGATGTCCTTTTGGAGCCTATGTTACTATGTTGGGAAAGGCAGAAAAGAACTGACAAAACCAATTAAAATATTAAAGAGCAACAAGTCACTGTACATGAGAAAACTCTTACAGAACTAGAGTAGCAAACATCATGTAAATGATGCGATAATGTAAATGCAAAGAACAAAAAGAAGAAAAACAGAATCAACAACAAATGTAAGAATTTCTGTGTCAGAATGAACATAAAATTGATATTCAGAGCTTGAGAAAGTCACAGACTCTCCATGTTTTCGTAGAATTCTCTAAGTTGTAGATATTTTAATATTGAAACAAGTAGGCAACACAGATTTAGAGAAGGCTAATTCCAATCTGTTATGTTCATTTGGAGTGTGGACTGCTAGTAAATTACAAAGATGCCTGACTTCCTGTTCACTGTTTGACAAGTAGCGCATACCCCAGAGAGAAAACCCAGCCCTAGGAGGTTGTCCTATTGTATTAAAGGTTTGTCCTCAAGACTGAGTCCAGGTCCCTGGCTTGCCAAGGACTCAATGCAACCATGCTAAACCTTTGACTTTCAATTTTGTTTCTCAGCTTTATTTCAGAGCCTGGGCCTAATCTTAGACAATCAGACCTATCCATCCCAAGTGGTTGCCAAAAGAGATTCGTTGGCCAGACTCACTCTCTGTGAAAAGTATAGTGAGGATTATTCTCATACACCAAGTATTTAGTTGGTACTGTGGAACTGCCTACCTGCCAAAATAAGACTTTGGTCATTAGCAACAACCTAACAACTAAGCTAGAAGTAATCATTAACATGATGTGAATTGTATGTTTTATGTGTGGATAAAAGACAAAACGATGAATTAGTCCTATGCTTTTAAAATATTGATGAGAATAGAATAATAAGGCGGGTTATTGGTGTTTGTTTCAAGAAGAAAAAAAACTTACTGGCTGATCTCAGTAATTATATTAGACTATAGTCCATCACTCTATTGTTTATTGCTATCTGCTAAAAGAGACTTCAGCTATGTGTAGTTTCTTAAAAATATCTCAAGGGGCTGGAGGGCTAGCTCAGTGGTTTTGGCGCCTGCCTCCCAATCCTGTCTGGGCATGGAGAATCACGCCCACCAGCAATCAGTACCACATACCACAGTGCCAGATGTGGTGGCTCACACCTGTAATCCCAGCACTTGGGAGGCAGAGACAGGAGGATTGCTGAGTTCGAGGCTTGCCTGGGCTACACAGTGAGCTCAGAGCCAGCCTGAACTACAAAGCGAGACCCTGTCTCGGAAAAAAAAAAAAAAAAAAAAAAAAAAAGTATCTCATGTGGGTTGGGGATTTAGTTCGGTGGTTCTGGTGTCTGCCTGGCAATTTCAAGGTGCTGAGTTTGATCATGATACCACACATCACAATGCCAAATGTGATGGCTCATGCCTGTAATCCCAGCACTCAGGAGGCAAAGGTAGAAGGAGTGCTGTGAGTTCGATGCTAGCCTGGGTTACATAGTGAGTTTGTGGCCAATCTAAATTACAAAGCAAGACCCAGTCTCAAAAAAAGTATCTCAAATTACTCTCACAATTTATAAATGATTTCCTCTCTACCCTCTAATGCAAAAAGGAACAATCCAATACTATTTAAGTATGTTGTTATAAAGAATCAGTATTTTTCTTTCTCCCTGTCTTCCTTGTCATACTATCTATGTATCTTTTCTCTTTTTGGTACATTTTATTGGTACATTATATATATACACATCACAATTACACTCCACATTGAGAATTTGTACCAGTATATGACATAACTTAATGTTCATTTTTCCCCTCCCCTCCCCACCTTACCTCCCCCCGCACCTATATACACAAGCATTGTTTCCTTTTTTACCACCAATTTTTTTCTTTCATTATTTACCCCTAAATCCCATTACCTTTTGAATATTTACTATTTCAAAAAATCAATCATACATTCTAGAACACATTTATAACTTCAGTTTTTCACACCAGAGAAAATATAGTACCTTTTTTGTTCATTTGCCTTTGTGATTTTTTTGAGACAGGTTCTCACTATGTATTTCAGGCTGGCTTTGAACTGACTCCATAGCCCAGGCTGGCCTTGGAACTTGAAGCAGTCCTACCTCCCAAATGCTGGGATTACAGATGTAATCTGTTCTGTGCAGCTTTAGAAAAATTCCTTAAATTCTTACATGAGATGAGAATAACAGTGTAAGAAGAATAATTTTCAAATGTCTGAGTAGAGCTAAAGGTCAAACAATACCTTGGTTAGTGTGACGAATTTGTAGGCTTATGAACAATTGAAGAGTTGAGCTCCTAGCACTCGAAAACACTATTCAGGTATCACTGAGACAGGGAATATCCTCATTCTCTGCAAGACTGTATGCCCTTGCTGGTGGGAATACTGACTGCTACCAGTTCATAACCATCCTCAGTGTAGAAAGTGACAGACTTCCCTGAAAATCTGCTGACCCCTTAATTCAATGCAGTCTGCTTATTCTCCCTATTGAATCTTATTTATCTTACATACTTACATATGCATCTCATGGGAATGTGCCTTAACAAATCTTTGGGTAACTATCTTATAGTCTGCTTCCAAGGAGTTCAGTCTAAGTCAGATGCATTTCAGTTTGTTTTACTTCTCTTTTGAACCCAAATGCAATGCCTCCCATTTACATCTCATTTTCTAATATTCAGCCTCTGAGTCCAATTTGATGGAAACTTTTTTAGCTCCTTTCTCCTCTGCTGTATTTTGTATTTCTCCCTGCTTAGTGTCATTGGGAAATTTGATAACAATGTTATGCATACTGCCACTAAATCTACTGATAAAAATATTGGAGAGGACAGAGCTCAGATTAGTTTGGTAGGAAGAGATGCCACAATTTTCCTGCCAGGCTGCCATGTATCCATTACACAGGAATGAAGGCAGAAACGGGCCTCAGTGACAGACTAGAATGCCAACTCTGTGTAAGTAGAGGTCAATAGCTTGACACACACAATGAAATAAAACAACATGTAATTTTAGCATTTCTACTTCAATAAGAAACAGGCTGTTCTATGTGCTCCATATTAACAACCATATCCCACTACAAAAACCATAAAAATCATAATCATGAATTCATAATTATTATTTACTTAATATACATCAAAACGAAAGCTGTATTTGTTATACTAAAGAGGGTTTGTTTCATCTGAATTTTTTTTAGTTTATCTTTATTGGTACATTGTATATACATATCATGATCATACTCAATATTGGGAATTTGTACCAGTATATGACACAATTTACTTGTCATTTTTTCCCATTCCCTTACCCCACAACCTCCCACCCCCTAAATACATAAGCTTTGTTTCCCTTTTTTAATTACCCTCATATTTTTTCTTTACCCCTCATTATTCACTCCTCCAGATTTCCCTCTGAATATTTTCTGTCTCATAGTATCCATCACATATTCCAGAACTCATTAACATCTTCAGTTTCTCATACCAGAGAACAGATACGATATTTACATATCTGTACCTATTTCACTTAATGAATATATCCTAAAGGTATGTCAATTTGAGTAAAAATGACTCAAATTTATCATTCTTTAAGGCAGAGTAATACTCCATTTTATAGCAAAACCACATCTTCTTTATCCAGTCTCCAGTTGATGGAAATTTGGGTTATTTCCAAGATTTAGGTATCACAAACTGAGCTGCTACGAAGATGGGGGCACAAATGTCCATTTGAATATTATTTTAAAGGAGTGTAATAAAGTTTAAAAGCTAAAACAATTTCACAGGTAGATCTAAAACACTTGCAATCTAGAAGAATAATACAGCCCCTCAAGGATTGTGAGAGTGATTCTAAGTAATGGAGGTGATAATTTCCAAAGGTATTTGAATAGATGCATTCTACTTGTAAGTGATCTGTGGCATGAAAATACTGACATGACATGGAATGGTATAATAAGCATCATAATTAGGGATTTGATGAAGCTAAATACAATGCTGAATACCAAAAGATATTTAAAACATACAACCACTGCTTTGAATGGGGAATCAATTTCCCAGTTAATTGAAATAATTTTCATTTCTTTGACTGAATACCAATGACAGACAGGATGGCTAGAGTATAAGACACTGGCTGGAGGCATGATGGTATTACTTTCTTCTCTTGGCTATTAAATAAGTCATCATATACCTCAAGTAATTATTTCCTCCATGCTTTTTCCTTGAAAATGTCTACATATTTCTTTAAGTAAAATTGTGTGAAGAATTTTCCAAAGTACAAAGAAATCTAACATGTTTTTAATCATTAATAACCTTAAAGTAAATAGGGAAAATACTATTCACCAAAAATAGGAGCAAAATGTTACTTGTGATTATTTCTTAATTTCTGAAATTTTCTACAATAAGTGGCACTTCCTATCAGAGGAAAAAAAGTTATTTCGCAATATAGAGGAAACTTCTGAATACTGACCAGTAGGAGACATAAGAAAAAAATCCAAGCTGTACAACTTGGGCTTAGACACAAGGTAAACGGCACCACAATTCAGAAATGTCACAGAAACACTGTATGGCTCAGAGAACTGTAGACAAGGGGCTGCTGGCCCTGGGTTGAGAAGTAGGCAGCAGTTGTTAGGAGTTTGAATTCTGCTGGTCTCAAAAATATGAAAATGTGCTGTATAAGAGAGAAAACCTGAGCTAGGCTTTTGGCTTCAGTGAGTCAGGACTGGCATCCATTTTCCTGACTTCATGAAAGAGAGGCAAAATATAGCTGCTCTTGACCATCACCTTCTTATTAAATCATCTCAGCGGGGCTGGAGTGTAGCTGGAGAGATGAAATCCCACAAAACTTGCTAACACATATCCCGCGTATTTTTAGCACAGCACTTGAATTAATGGTTTATAGAAAGAAAACAAACTCCTATTATGCTTTTAATAAAGCCATGGAATTCTCACACTGAAAGACTACTGGAATTATACACACACAAAGTCAAATGATGATTATATTCATTTATCAAAATAACTCACCTTTTAAAAAATAAACATTAGCTAATTTAATTCTGTAGTAAATATCCATTAAAAGTTTTCATGAGGACGATGCAGACTCAAGGAAAATGAAAATTATAAACATAATTAAAGAGTAATACAATGGATGTTGTTGCTAGTATTAATGGTTCCATTAAACTAAGTAAAGGAAACTTCTCTCATTTATTTTAATTTTAGGCACTATAACATTAAATTTGTCAATGAAAGAAGTCTGTGTGGGTCCATATATGCCTCCATTTGGAACAGTTATAGGGTTTCTTTAAATGGAGAACTTTTCTTCATGGGTAAATCACATGTAGGGCCATTTTAAGGAACATATTTTGGTGTGCTAGTAGAGTCTAATTCAGGACTAAAGGACTAGGTTAGAATGAATACAGCTACTTGGCTACATCACAAGGAAATTCTCCACACCAGTAAATCATCAATGACATGGCTCCAAGTATCTCTCTTTGTGTGCAAAACCTGTAAGCTAGAAACATTCTAATTACTTTAAAGGAAGTGACAGAAAATGAAGCTGGCAGTTACGACTATGAACCTTTTAGACTGGTAAGGATCATGGCACTCTCCTGGCCAGAGCCCTGGGATATCATAGAACAGGTATTAGAAGATCTTGTTGTAGGGTGGCGAGGATTCTTTAGGTTTTGTAATCAGGCAGGAAGACTGGGTTTCAGAAGTATTAAAAGTGAAGGCATCTTGTAAGATACAACTCTCTCCTAAAGATCAGAAGTGTACCTAAAGGAATTACTAATGGACTGGATTTTAAAATGTACCAAAACATTTTAATATTTAAAGTGGACTAGAAAGTATGTTCTGCACATGAGAGATTAAAAGTAAGCTACATTAAATTGATGACTTTCAGGTCATTTATAGCTTTAATATTTATGAATAAAATATGATACAAATATATCATAAGCAGTCGCCAAATTAATAAGTGGTTATATTTTAAACAGGTTCCATTAGCATAGCTTCAAGGGCAGCAAACTTTCATCTTTTAAAGTTCTGGAAATAATCCAAAGCCATTTAGTGCCTATATAATAAGCTGTTATTGAGTACAATTACTGAGAAAAAAAGGTGTGGCTATAAAATACTCTAGCAGTCTGTTGCTAATCATAAGTGGTCCCCAGCTAGTTGTAGAAATCAATTTCCAAAAATATTTGGAGAATAATATTTGTGAAGAGAGTATATGGGTCTTTTATGAAGTCTACATAGCTAACTCTTTTAAACAAACAAAAAGACATGCAAAAAATTATGATGCCATTTCCCCTAGAAAAAATAAGTTTTACTTATTTACTTTTACATTCAGAAAAATTAGAGTATGCTTTTAAGATGATATCACATTTTTAAATATCATCCATAAAGCCTCTGGAGGGTAAAAAAAAAGTGCCAGTAGTAAACGGAAGCAAAAAGATTTATTTTTAAGGAACAGAATTCTGGGGCCAGTGTGAAAGGCAAAAACATGACTCATAGATGGCTGGGAGCTCTAAGAAAAGAAGGTCACAACATCTAGGGGAAAGAAAAAAAGATTTCAGGATCAGGCGATAACAGGATGAGAAAAAAGCAATAGTTTGGAGGAAATTTTGAGGCATAATTTGCAAGATTTGGAAGCCAATTTTACCCAAGCAGCAATAGGTTTGAACAAGAAAGGGAAAAGGTAATTTTTAGATTTCCAGGTATAGAGTGAAATAAGTCAGACAATTAAACACATTAAAACAGAAGAAATCTAGCATCATTTTAGAGTCAGATTATGCATTGCACCCTAGATTTTCTGCAGGCTGTAGGATATGTAGGTAGAATGTATGGCAAAGAATGTATGTAGGTAGAATGTATGGAGGTCAGGAAAATGATCCATGAAAGATAAACATAAAGACTTAATGGCAGCTGAAGCTATGAGACAAAGTTACTTGAAATGTATGGAAAGAAAGAGGAAAAGGAAACTACACTGACTACTGTGAGGTGTCACAAATGTGCACCGTAAGGCATCCTCCAGAATCTAAGAGACATATCCAACCATGCACTTCGTATTACTACCTGGATACACAATAGGAATTTCCACATTTCATTGATTTGTATCTTCCTCTCAATGTATCTCGCTCTTGCTAAGTTTACCATCTCAGTAAATGGATATCTCATCTTCCAGATGCCAACACTGAAAACTCTGGAGTCTTTCTTGTCTCCTCTCTTTATCAAACACCCAAATCTAATCCATTATAAAACTCTCTCAAATTATAATGGAACCCAGGTGTTTCTCACCACAATCACAGTTCCCATTCTGATCTAAGCCACAATCACCCATATCTTGACTGTTTTATCACTACAGTCTCCTAAGGGTTTCCCTATTAACTTATAGTCAGCTGTAACAGAGGAGCCAGATAAACCAAGACACATCACTACTCTGCTCAAAACTCTTCAGTGACTCCTTTCTAATTCAGAGTGCAGTTAAAGTCTCTAGAGGGCCCTGAAAGGTCCAATATAATCAGATTCCTATGATATCTCTGGATTCATTAACTACTCCACTTCTGCTCACTTGATCCTTTCCTGCCACCACGGCCTCCTTAAGCTTACTCTAACAAGCCAAGCACAGTCTTGCCTCAGGGGATTTCCACTTATTAGCACCACACTGGACAGCTCTTCTTCTCCTTATTCAAGGGGCTTCCATTCTCAGGATTTTTGGACTTCATTTAAATGTGTTTCCTTCAAAAACACTTTAACAGCCACCATTATTTTTAAAATATAATTTTCGATCAACACAATAATTATTCACATTTATGAGGTACAGTGTGATGTTTTGAGTCATGTTTATATGGATATGATTACATCAAGGTTAACACTGTATCCATCACCTTAAACTTATATTTTATGGTGTGTGTATTCAAAATTATCTCATCCAGCACTTCCCTTCAACCACAGACAGCACACACACACAAGTCAACACCATTCCCTCTGTTTTCACTCTGATACATAATTATTTAATGCATTTATTTGTCACTGTCTCTTATCTTTTTCAAAGTATATAACCTTCATGAAGTTGGGGATGTTCATTACTGTCTACATGGTAGTAAGAGCCAAGCCTACCTAGCACATACTTACCCTTAAATATTTACTCAGTGAATGACTTATATTTTTAAGAGGTTGAGAACAGATGATATTTACTGAGCTCCTACTATGTGCATGGCACGTTGCTAAGGTCTTCATGTTTATTGAAAGATTAAAGAAATAGGAATGTTACATGATAATATTGTTCTGGAAACTAAGGAATGGACAGTTTCAACTACCCTTATTTCCCTGAAAATAAGACCTAGCTGGAAAATAATCAGCCTTGAAAACTAGAGTTCAAAAATGCCAGTCCTGACCAGCCTCTCCTTGCCTCACATGCCGTAACTATTTTCTTGCATGGTGGCTACTCTGTAAGGCAGGGGAGGCAAGGAGGGGCTGGTTGGCATGGGCATTTTCAATCCCTATTTTCTGGCCCAGCCTTATTCTCAGGGGAATAAGATAGAAAAGTTGATCAACAGGACTGATGGTAAATGGAGTCAAGTAGATGGATATTTAAACAAGGCAACTTGATACTATACTCATAGATGATCTCACTAGATCCTTGTTTTCAAAGCAGTAGTGCTAGACAAGCAAAACCAGAGTGGGTGAAAGTACAACCAGGACCTGAAAGAACAGGAATCAGCAAAGTCAATAACTGCTTTAAGAGTGGATAAAAATAGGGTTTTAGGAAAGTTGTTTAAGGATGAGGAAGACTAGATTATGCTGGTTGGCCGAATGAGAGATGCGAGAAGTAATTGAAGTTCCCAGAGGAAAGAGAGTAGTTACTACAAAGAACATGTTGGCAAACAGAGAATCAGTGTGAAGCTAATATAAGTCTTTGCTATGCACACACACACACACACACACACACACACACACACACACACACACACAAAATAGGGCTCATTTTTCCCTTTCATTGTTTCTTTAAAGCAAAGATGAAAGAGAAATAACCTTCCAATAGGAAACCAAAGACTGACCTACAGGTGTCTACAAGGTTCCCAGATACAGACAAACGGAGGTGAACATTTTTTCAAATCGTCAGCTACTAGTTGTGATTACTAAAATCTAAAATGCACTATTATGAAGGACAAATGGGTACTCATTATCTGAAGAAATGTGTTTGTATGCATTACCTGCATACACATATATATGGATAAATATGTATATATACACATGGACATGTTACATGTCTTTTACAACCTACAGGTATTTTCTGGGAACTAACGTAAGGAGCTTGGAGCCATGTTGAAACCTCTCCTGCTAAGACCAGCCTCCGATTTCATGAGCTTACACCTGGCAGGTGGAAAGTTGTAGAAACCCTCAGATAGATACAGACAGATAATTCAGAGTTAATGCTCATTTCTCCTTTAAAGAGTGATCCTGGAATAGAACTAAGGAAATGAAATCTCATGACAGTGTCATCATAAAGTCATCAGCCAGATGGCAATCCTTGAAATCTAATCTTAGAGGCCTCTCACACTAATTTGCAATATCACATCTAATATCATCTTCACAAATTCGTATCTATTCACAGAGATTGAAGAGAAAGAAATGAAACTTGGAGAGGCTCACATTTCTGGCTTTATGGTTGCTACATGGAATGTGGCCAGGAAAATAAATCATTTTCTTTCATGGGACATCTATGTTTTGATCTAAAATACTAAAGTAAACACTAGCTTACTCTTGTTTTTATTTCTGTTTTACTACTACAACATGCTAGTGCATGCCATCAAAGTAGAGTTTTTCTAACTTACATTTATCTTATTTTATATTTAACATTTTAAAACTGAATTGAAGATTTTTAATGGCTTAAACAGGCTTCCAACTGTGCAAATATTTTCATGGATTTAACCATATAATTTGTAGCTTCAGTACAGGCTATATATTAGTGTTCAGTAGTAAAATAGTGTCTAACCTGAACTGTGAGAAACGATGCAATCACAGTCTTTTCCTCACCAATTTGTCAAAGACATGAGATGCCTTTTCTCTATAAAATAAATATTGATTTTTATCAATCTTGTCCTTTTAAAATGAGTTCATATAATTAAAGTGAAAGTATCATCCTGCCATAGTTACAGTATTTGAGTTTAAACATCCCTACTAGAAAACAGATAAGTGGAAGGATTAAGGTAGAAGCAAAGAAAATCAATAATATGAACCATTCTGTGACAAAAATACTTATCATTAAAATACACAAGTAAGTACTTTTGAAATAATAACATACATGAGTCTTGTAAGTGTCCCCTAAAGTGATGAAATTCAGGCAGTAACTGATGATCTGGCTAGAACTGTCAATAAAACTTTCTTCCATGAAAGAAATGTTGGGCTTTGTCCTATTCAATAGGGAAGCTATTAGTTATATGTGGTTGTCAACCATTTAAAAATTGGCTAGAGAGAAACTGAACTTCAAATTTTACTTAGTCATTTAAAAATCTAAATAGCCCCTTGCTTCTGGTGGCTATCCTATAGGCCAATGTAAATGTAATGATTTTAGTTCCGTTTAAGCTAAGCAAGATAGTAGACAAATAAGTCGAAGTACAAAAGATCGCACAGAGTTTCTTTACTCTTTATGTATCCAGAATATGGCCTATAAAGGTATAAAATAAAGAAATCAGCACATGATTTACTTCTGTACAATGGATACATGTAGCAGACACAGAGTGTGGATTTCTAATATGTAAAATTAGCATTAGCCAGTAAAGAATGCAATTGTTTTTATGATCTCTCACTGAGCACAGCAAACATCAGACTTGAATAATTCATTGTTATTATACTACTACTCTGTTGGTCAATGACTTGAGGGGTTATCTCTTCAGGAAACTTAATGCCCTCCATCTATAGCATATGATTTTGTCTTTTCATCTCTTTTGTGGCAGACTTTCTCTGTTATTTGGGAAAAAATGACCAGCAAACACTTAAATACTATGATAGGTAGAACTATCCTTTTTAATTCATTTTTTACCAGTACATGTTTGTAGTATATACTGATTATAATTATTGTAGGGAGTCAGTACACGTACAAAATACATTTTAATTATTTTTCCTCTCTTTTTTCATCCCCTACCCTTCTCCTCCCTCCTTTCCCACCTGCAAAAGCTCTACCATCATAATTTGCTCTATTTCCTCTCCCCTCTCCCTCCCTCTCTTCCTCCTCATGCATTCTGGCCCGTCAATTTAATTAGTCTGAGAGACAGATGCCTGGAAGATGCCTGAGAGACTAGCAAAGCACACCCCTGAACGTGTCTGGGTGGGTCATATCAGCTATATCTTGTTCCTGGCTCCTTCCCTGGAGCTGTTCTTCTGTTCTTTGCTTCTTGGGTGCTATGAGCTAAGCAGCTTTCTCTTGCCATGCCCTTCTCCCATGATACTTTGCCTTGGAGCCAGCTAATCATGGACCAAAAACTCTGAAACTGTGCACTGAAATAAACCTTTTGTCTTAAACTGTATATGTTAGGTATTTTGCCTTAGCAATAGAAAGTGACTCATACAATAGGAGACCCAAGGAGACATGAAGCTTTAAGACTGGTAGAGATGGCTTCCTGGAGGAATTAACCTGAGATCTGGATAATTAATGGAACTCAGGCAGGCAAAGAAGACAGAATGATATATACCATGTCAGCAAGGGGTAGTGAATATAGAATGTAATTAAGATGAAATGAAAATAGCTCACTGTTTCTTAATTGTGTGTGAGGGAAGAAAGGGAAGGACCCAGGAGGAGCGGGAAATTAGGCTAGAGTTGTAAAGAAAGGCTAAATCACACAGGCCTTAAAGCCATTTAAAAGAATATTGAATGCTTTTTTAAAATAATGGATAAGATACTAATGACTTCAAAGACCGGAAAGACTGAGCTACACAATTATATTCCATTTTGAAAGGTCACTCTGAATTGTATGAACAGAATGAGGAGAAAGTAGGAAGCCTAGAAAAGAGAAATCAGTGAGATTTATGTTGTAGTTGTTCATAGAAGACATTAGAGTGGAGGAACAGAAATGATTGAAGAGGCTACCTCTGACAGCTATTTAGACAGGAAATAGCTTTTCTATAGCTTAGCTATGGGAATTGTAGAAGGAAGAAATAAGTATTCTTTTTTCCCCCTTGGTACCAGGAATCAAACTCAGGGCCTTGCATTTGCCAAGCAGGTGAAGTTACTGAGCTAAACCCCTGACCCTGAATTACATGTAACTTTTAACTTTACAAGTAGATCAACTTGGAAGTTGTTGCTAATGCTCACTAGACAGGGAGCATAGAAAGAGAACTTGCTTGCATTTGAAGAAAAAGATTAGAATACAGCGTAGATGAGTTCAGCTTTGAATGTACACAATTTTAAGCTCCTGTGAGAAAATGAAACGGAAACAAAGCAGTAGGATATACAGGTCTCACATGCAAGAGAACATTACTCACATGGAAAAACATACCAATGGTCATTCACAGAATGAAAATACACAAGTGCATTCATTTTCACAAAGAGTATATGTAGAGTGACAAGGGAATGGGAAAAAACTTTCCAGGCATGAGTCAAAAGGCACGTGGTGAACTAAGATTCTACACAGACCAGATCAAATTGTAAGTTAATTTCTAAAATTCTAGTTCAACTTACTTTTATGAAAGTAACTATATGAAACCAACAAGACATAAGCTGGACATCCTTCCCCTGAAGAATCTAAAGACATTGATAAAGTAATCAAAGTAACTAAGAGTTGTTCAAGACATCAAAGAATATGAGATGTGGTGAGAGGGGTATTCTAGAGAGCAAAGCACCAATGGAATAAACCAATCCTTTGAAGCTTTAGTTCTGTACTATGTCCATTCTTGGTTGGCATTCCCTCAGCTCACCAAACTAATCTCTAATCTTAATTTGCCTTCCTAAAGAGTCTTCTGTTTGCAAAGCAGGTATTTCCCACTGAAATGTAATGATGCACTCTCCGATGCCAACTATTCTATGTGGATAATTCTTCCCAAGTCTAATCAATAGAGACTAGAGCTGTATTTAGAGAAAAATAGTCATACCTCGCCACTGAGAGAAAACAGTGACTGAGATTTTCCCCTACAAATCTATCCACTATTGAAGTTACCTTTCTCCAGCAGGCTCCTTTTGATAGGGACCCAAATATGACTGTTCTACTTCCAGTTGATTTCTGTGTCCCATGGTCATCCTGACAGAGCAGCTGCTCCCTCAGTCACCAACTGAAGGTACCTTTCACAGGAGTCTGCACTCTGTAATCACTAGCTATGCTTCAATATTTACTTCTTTTCTTAATTTCCATATATTAATAGGACATTACTCCTAAAGTTTCTTGCTTTTTTATTTAAAAATCTTTTCATTTCCTCAGTGGGGGCCTCTTCCTGTTAATAAAGACAACCTAACTGACTTTTTCAGTAATTTATATCATCTGAAACTCACCTTCAGAGCTGTTTTCCTCATTATTGACAGGGACTATTTTTGCCCTTTTAAATTTTTTGACACAACTCAGAGGTCTAGCAATCCTTAACTTATCACAGCATACAAAATGTAATTCTGTATCATGCAAAGGGAGTCATCATTCAGAAAATATATACTAGTTTCCTACTATATAACTTAATTTAGGATCGATATGTGTCAAAGAAGAAAGACAGAGCCTGTGGCCTCATGGAGTTTAGACTAATTTGAAAGACTAACAGGAAACAGTTATATAACTCATGCATTTATTATTGGAGTAAGTGCAAAGGTTAAAAGAATCAATAAGAAGACAAGATACAGTTTAAGGAGACACCCTTTCTAACAGCTATTAATTTCCACAGACATAGAATGGGAAATGAAGCTATGAGTCATGTTACCTACACGTATTTCACCATTGTGTGTGCAGAATGTGATATAATAGTAGATAGTTGTGACTCTACCACAAAGCTCTTTCTCCGATTAAGTTTGAGGGAGCATGTCCCATAATAGGATAGCAAGGTATTTCTTTGAATAGAGTTCTCTGATCACACTGATGAATGGCTCTTCTCACTGGAAATCAGTATTTTGTTTTTATTTAACCTCTTGTTACCTTTGTGACTATGAGCGTGTCATTTCATTTCACTAGACGTCAAGTTCCTCTTCTTATAACAGGATTCTGAGCCAAGCCTGGGAGTTGAGCTGGAATTTACCATTTGGGTCCTCCCAATCTTCAGCATGGTAGGATTGGGAAAAGAAAGCTGCCTTGTCCAACTGGTTTCACTATCTCTTCATTACAGTCAAACTAGTGTTAGAAACAATGTAATTCTTACCTTTTATGGATGCTTCCCCAAGAGGCATTGATGTTCTCTGTTATCATGTGTACCTTTCTGGTGTCGTCTGCAGAATAATCCCGGAGAAGTTTCAGTGCCATGTCATTTGCCACATCCACATTTATCTGCCACTGACGGAGGTCTTTGGCCAATTGCTACAGATGTGGATGAGACAGAAAACAAGTGTCAGTTTTTCTCTGAAATCTCTAGCTGAAGTTTCTTCAAATGCTTCAAAAATACTTTCGGAATCCTCAGGTCAGCACACGTCTACAAGACTGCTTTTAAACTACCATGTGATTTAGTCAACCATGACAATATATGCTAACTCATTTTCCATGACAAAACTTTTTAAATGCAGCATTTTGAGCAATAACCCATTGCAGATAATTCAGTTTAGTAGTAATTAATTGGAAATAAACTAAGCTTAATTGTTTTTACCATAGGAGAGAGAAAACCATAAGAACAAGCTCCTATAAATTGGGTATGTGACATACAACAAAATTTGAACAGAAATAAGTAATTATGCATTTCTCCTCCCTTCATTAACTTGTTGAATTGTTTATGTAATTAGTGCCATCTACTGGCATTCAACTACACTTGCATATAGAAAATATTGAACAACAAAAGGACAATGTTATTTGTGAAATTTTCAAAAGGATAATATAGTACTTTAAAAATATGCTACTAAATCAAAATATAAAAATACTGTGAAAGCAAGGCACCTATGGTTTCTTCATCTTTGACAATTGAGTTTTATCTGCCTAGCCACTTCATCACTTCGTCATATTTTGAAGAAGTCAAACAATTTTAGCTACAGGGGGTCAATATGAAGGTTCTGTTACACTTCTCTAAGTAAAAGTATTCTAAACAGTTAGGTAACATTAAATGAAACTTATCTATCAAATTAAATATGGTGGGTTAAGCCACTAATACATGGTCAAAAAAAATAAGAACAGGCAATTTAAAGGACAGAAAAAATACAATAGTTTCACAAAAAAACAAAAAGTTAACTTTTAAGTAAATCATGAAGGTACATATTGGTGGCAATTAAAATGATAAAAGAAGTCCAAGGTCAGAAACAGTGATAAAATTTGCATATCTTACACTATTGCTGAAATAATGTGTATCAAAACTAATTTGACAACAAATAAAAGTGCTTACCCCACTGACCTAGTAAACTTACTTATGTTTTATCCTAATAAGTCAAAGGAAGATAAATATACTATAGGAATAAAGATTTTCATTAACCAAAATAATAAAAGACGAAAGTCTGAAAAAAATCAATATTTAATGAAGGGATGTTAAAACACTGCATTACATTAATCCCATACCTTAATATCTACCAAACGTGGACAATAATCACTGAAAAAAAGAACAATTTTCTTATGTGAAAAACAACATAATTTTTTAACTAAGAAGGGTGTTTCTCTGATACTTTCTTGTTGCTAGGACAGAATATCTAACATCCACAATTCAAAAGAGAGGTCTCACCGCATAGTTACCTAGTTCCAACATAAGGGAGCATAGCAGAGGAGACATTGTTCATGTTGTGACAGAGATGAAGCAGCCAAGGATTAATGGAAAGGAAGAATCTATACCTTTCAGCTCACACCAACAGTGACCCACCTCTTTCTAGAAGGCTTCACCTCCCAACATCACACTCAGTGATAAATCCATCAGTGAACTAATCCAGTGACGCCTACTGCAAACTCATGACCCAGTTACTTCTCAAAGTTCTACCTATGAGCACTCACGGCTTCAGGGGCATTTACATATAGTCCATAACTAAATGGAAGAATTTGAAAACAATATGTTTCTGAAAAGAGGAATCACTTTTCAGTATATTTTGCTTTGAGTTAGTATGTTTATATAGTAAAAATCAAACACTGGTACTTGTTTTTGTTTGTCTGTTTTTTGTTTTCTTTGAGACAGGGTCTCACTTTGTAATTCAAGCTGGCCTTCAGCTCACTATGTAGCCCAGGCAAGCCTTAAACTCAGCAATCCTCCTGCCTCTGTCTCCCAAGTGATGGGATTACAGGGTGAGCCACCACACCTGGCACAGTGGTATGTGGTATTGATTGCTGGGGGGCGTGAGTCACCAAGCCCAGCATTGTATGTGGTTACCGGGGATCGAACTCAGGACTTTGCGCTTGCGAGGCAGGTGCTGGAACCACTGAGCTAAATCTCCAGCCCAAACACTGGTACTTTTTTTTTTTTTTTTTGAGACAGGGTCTTGCTTT
>PVIC010028258.1:0-23341 GCA_004025085.1 Thryonomys swinderianus
GTGTGTGTGTGTGTGTGTTTGTGTGTGAGAAATAACTCGCTGGGAATTTCAGTGATGTTTCGTATTACTAACATAACTCAAACATTGTTTTTTGCATGAAAACTCGGACGAGATTTCTATACCCTAAGGAACTGGAAACTGCTACCTCTTCCATGAATATCTGATATCCAATAAAATGCCTTCTCAAACGCTTTCTTCTGATCTCCTGATTTTCCTCTAGTCTCCCCTTTCAGTTCCCTTCACGCGTTCCACTCCTCCCTCTAACCTCTCCCTTCCGCTGGAGGTCGGCACTGGGGCACGTCGGGCTCCATCTAGAACCAAGGTTGTCCGCGGCACAGGTTTTGTCCTTTGCCTGATAATGACGCTTGGATGTACATACCGAGAGCTCAGGACAGAGAAGTAGGAGAAAAATCCAGCTCTGATGGTTGGCTTGGTTTCTTGACATGGACATCTTGCAGTCATCTCAATATTCATGGTACAATTTTTTTGAACTTTCCAAATCCCTAAATCCAGTCATTTTTCAGACTTTTCCCAGCATTTCAACAAATGGCAAAGCTATCCAACTACAGCTGACACATAGTCTGTCTGTCACAGCAGAAATGGAGTCTTTCTTTTCGTAAGCCCCCCACATCCAATTGTGTTACCTTTGACTCAGTTGGAAATAATATATTACTAAAACTCATCTCCCTTTACTCCTAGCTCATCTCTGGTCCAGTCCAAACCCCCTGCACTTTTTTTTTTTTTTTGATGTATCTGCTATCATCTCCCAGGTTTTGTTCTATCCGATCTTTTCATCATATACTAATCAGCCTCATCACTTCTTTTTAAAAGTGAATCAATATGTTGACCCCATGCTTAAATACTTCCAGAATTTTGCTTACTCCCAAACACTTCAGATTTGGTTTTCCAGCTCACAGAAGGATTCGGCTCCTTCTTCCTTCTCAGCATCACATCAAGCTGGCTTTGTAACTGCTCACTGGGCTCCCATCACCCCGGCTTCCCCGCGCCTTTCCCTCTCCCACACACCCTTCCTTCAGTTCCAGCAAACTGCTACTCATCTTTCAGATTCATCCTCGGATGAATGGACCCCTGAGGAAGAGGACACTTAGCATCCTTCTTTCATAGTACTTAGCTTTCATAAATATGCTGTACTTTTATCCATTTATTCTGCAATATCCTATCTTTCATATTAGACCATAAACTGATGTGAACTGGGCAGCTATTTGATTCCTGTCATGTGTCAGCACCTATTGATGTATTTCACTTGAAACATAATTTGAATGACTGAATGACTGAATTGACAAGCTAATCAGATTATCTAATTCATTTTTTTAAAAATCATGGACAGCTTGGAGGGAGATTTTCAGAAAACACATAGTGATGAAGAGGTAGGTCCAGGTAGCAGTACTGACATCCACTCAAAGAAATGAATTACCGTGTGATTTTTGAGCTGAGGGTGCAGGGAACAATAAAAAATGTACCAATAAAATCAATTTTTAAAAATCTAAAAAAAGAACGGAGACATCAAAGTATCCTGAAAACAAACTTTTCATTTTTCCCTTCATTCTTCCTTTACAGTGTTGCACCCCAATTGCAAATCATGTTCTATGCTGCACAAGGGAAAGAAAGAAAAACCTTTATGTAAATGAGTTGTTTAATCTACTAAAACATTACTGTATAATCAGAAACAAGAGCAGATCTTTTTTTAAAAAACTCCAATTGTGTATAGATTTAAAAACAAGAATCTGTGTGTTTGAGGAGTTGTTCATTTACTATGTGCTTTGGGAAGATGAGACTCTACAGGGTTAAACCCATATTTTTCACCAGCCCTGCTGGGATTCTAATGGGACGCTGTCTATTTCAAGATCTCCTGCGGAATGTGCAAAGTCTCCTAAATCATCAAGTGATAATGTTTATACATGTAGGACATAAAGTATTTACATGACAGGAAAGATTTATCAAAGACTGATTCTGCAGATCTGATTTTTATCAGTTAACTAAGAATTTGTTGAGGAGAATTTTTCTTTCAACTAATTTAGCATAAAATCAAACTATGGAAATAGACCAAGTCTTAAAACTCACTTAATATAACCAGTTTGATTTACAGATGAAGAAATAAGGCCTGGAAAGATGCAATGACAGATTTGGAACACTGTCTAGATTGGAATCACTTATTTTCTGCCTGAAAATGAGGATTCTTCCGTTGTGTATATTCCAGAAAGGCATCACAATTTAGTCAGTAGAACTCAATGTTTCTGAAAAATGTTCACGAATGCTTAAATAATTTAATACATTTGTAGAGTATCAATTTATTATTTTTAAAACTTGACTGCAAATATAACATGTATCATCCAATATTTATTTAATACTTACTATGCTAAAGAAATGGTTAGTTTGATATTTACCGCACATTATGATGGATTGTGAAACTCAGGAATGATAATTATAATAGAAACTAAAATTAAAATTAGGGTCTAATGTTATGATAAATAATCTGATACACAAGCTTAACTATAAATTCTCTTATTAGTGGAATCCAAACTATAAATAAAGACAAAAATACAACTTAATAGGAATCGGGGAGATAGATCTTTTTAAAAAGGAAAGGATGTGGAGAGAAAAGAGGAGGGGTGAAAAGGGGTGGAAAAAAGAATTAAGCTGTGTCACATCCATGTGCTATTTCCACACAATGAATGCAATTGTTATTACTCAAATGTACATGGATAGAAATAAAAATTTAAAAGGAAAGCAGGTTTTCAAACTATTTTGAAATTTTAAATGAATCATGAAGGAGATCAAGGAAGACATTTACAATGTTGATTCTTTACAGAAACATCAATTTTATTTTCATCCCTCTGCATCATTTTCCTTTGGTAATGGATATACATTAGGACCTTGGTAAATATTGAATACTAATGATAATATCAAAGCCTAGGAATTCAGAGCTTGAGGTCTGGACAAAGGCAGGCTATTTTTTACTATGAGATTATAACTGTTGGCACTTCAGATTTTGGATTATGTATTTCATGGAGAACATGTAAACGGCCATCACACAGTGGTATTGCAGCCTATGTTAAAGTAAATCACAGGAAAGATGTATAAATTTAGCTTTAAAAAGAAAAAAAAGCAAGCGAAGCTTGATTGTAACTGAGTAGGGTATATTATAATAGTTAACAAAGAGTGTTACTCACAGAACAGAATGCTATGATGACCAGAACGAGCGAAGTTCCAGTAAAAACACTGGCTGTTCCATCTAGCTACTCTCAAGAGAAGAAAGTGCTTGATAGTAACACGTTCAGAAATTTGGATTCTTGTGCAAGGTAGTTTTAATTCCCAGCTTGACTGTATCTAAAGGCTCCAGGGCAGTGATTCAAACCTGGGACCAGTAGGTTAGCCTTGCTCGTCAAAGGCTTAACCTTCTGATGCTCATGGATGCATGTGCTGGTAAGAGGTGGGGCTCAAGGCGGGGAGGATCAATAGCGGGGCCTTTGGAGAGTCTCTGCTTGGTGTGTCTCTGCTTGGTGCTCGGCCCTGTGCCTTGGTTCCATGAAGCGAGAGGCTTTGTTCCACCACCTTCTGCCATGATGCCTCTGGGTTGTGACCAGCTGGTCAGGGACTGAGACGAATACCCCACTTCCTCCGTGGAATTGTTTCTAGCCGGAAGTTTGACCTACCAACAGGCAAGCTGCCCAAAACAGTTCTGTTGGGGATACTCAGACTTCAAATTTATACAGAGTGAACTTCAAATCCTGGCTCTGTTGCTTCTAGTAAGATACTGAGCAACGTACTGTTGTTATGAGTTTAATTTTTGTTGGCTATTAAATTAAACTGGTAATGACTTTAGTAATAATTCTTATTGTGAAGATTAAATTAGATAACAAAACTGTACCTACCACTAAGAATTTATTGTGTAATATTATACAATATAAATATATAACATAACATAAATGTATAAATAATATAGCACGAATTATGAAATGTAACAGAGCTTTAAAAATTTAGATTCAAAAATTAAATTACCAGACCCCAGAGCCTGCCCTGTTAACTGCAATCTATACTGCCTGTCAATAGCTTGCAACACAATAATTGACACAGGGATAACACTGAATAATCAGTTCCCATTACTAGTCACGTAATGAAGAAAAACAAATGTTTATGACAAGATTACCTAGTTATATAACATATCCAGCAGGCTTCTTGGGTTCTGATTCTCATTGGAGATGATCTTAGTAAAAAAGTATTTTATGTTTATTTCCAGTCAGAGAAATTGCTAGTCCCGACTCTAGTCCTCCAGGCTTCCTGAGATAAGGTTCTGTAAATTAATGGGCTCTCAGGCTTTCCATACCCGTAGACACTTTGATGAACTAGTTTGCCTGGAGAGCTGGAGCTGCTCTTGGGAGGACTGGACTTTGGATGACGACTTAGTCCGTGAGGTCATCCGTGAAGGTACCAACCAGTTCACCACTGTGCTCCTTTGAACCCCTTTTCGTCTTCAAATATTTATACTCACATGATCTGAATTTTCCTCTCAATTATTTATTACCTAGTTCTCACATGTACTTCGAACTTCTATGAAGCAAATGCTTAATTCATTTTCTCTTTTAGATAGAAAGCTAATTGAGGGCAGAAACTATTCAATTCAATATACTGGAGAGACACAATAATAAAATATATTATTTATATCACTTCATTCCTTTGCTTGAACTTGTAATGGGGCAATTAACACTCAGTCTGGCTTGATTTGCTTCTCACAAATTCAGGAGAAATACACATTATTAAAATTTAGAGAAAAAATGATTTTTCTCTGGGAAAAAAGTTTGGGATTCTGAACTAGTAAAATACAATGAATAATCAAAATAAAAATGCATTTGTTTTGAAGTTTAAAATTGTCTTATCTATGTAATCAATCCCATGTGTGTAATCACAGAAAGTCAGAATTTCACAGGCGGTTTGGCATCTGCCAGGTGTATCCTTGGCATCAATACAGTCAGTTCTTAGGGCCGTCATGTCATGCGTAGGTGCAAACTCTCAATGTTGATTATGAACAAGATGTGTATATAAATGTACCAATAAAATCAATTTTAAAAAGAATAGCTATAGAGAAAAAGTTCTCCCTAATTTTAAAAGTTTAGCACCATAACATAGTTTTATACAAGTCTGAGGTATTTTTGACTATAAAATTTCTTTTTTTTTTTTTTTCTTTTTTTGAGGCAGGATCTCACTTTGTAGTTCAGGCTGGCCCTGAGCTCACTACGTAGCCCAGGCAAGCCTCAAACACAGCAATCCTCCTGCCTCTGCCTCCCGAGTGCTGTGATGACAGGCGTGAGCCACCACACCCGGCACTGTGGTATTTGGTACTGATTGCTGGTGGGCATGAGTCACTACACCCAGCATTCTATGTGGTTACTGGGGATTGAACTCAGGACCTTGTGCTTGCAAGGCAGGTGCTGGAACCACTGAGCTAGATCTCCGGCCCTCGAACTCATTCTTTATATGTCCTCTCTTCACCCTTACACTCATTCAGTCTCTAAAAAGTCAAGTGAAACAGCCCTCGTAATACATAATTATAATCCTTACTTTCTGGAAGCCTGAGGGAGGGGCTCAATTTCAGCCAGGGAAACTCAGCAATCTAGCTTTCCTGAGATGAGGAACAGCTTCTCTTACCTCTCAGCAAGTAGGTATCAGTTCTATAATAAATCTACTTGCTCAGACTGATGCAGTTCCTTAGAGACCAATGGCACAGCGTATACACCTAGAGCACATAGTCCCAATGCGGATCCATTCTCTGTATGGAAACATGTTTAGAGTATTTCCACCACTATTTTTCTATAGTTCTAGATATCCCATTTCATCTGTGCCTACACCTGTGACTGGAATTCAAAAAGAGTATACATTCCACATCACGTTTAGCATGGTAAAATGTAATTAACACAATTGTTAATAGAAGAATATACTAAGTGCATAACATGTAACATGGTAAGCTCAAAACCATAATTCCTTTTACATTTAACTTACACTTACATATTGTAAAACAATTTGAGTTTTTGTTGTGTCCCTTGTCAAAGATACATGTTTTGAAAGTTTATCTCTGCACATTTCCCTTTAGAGCGTGTTAGATATAGAAATGTATACCAATATGTTAGAAAAAATTAATTTCAGTTAAAAATTTCAAAACCATAAAATATCACTGGATTTCAATCAAATTTATTTAATTATATATTTGCTTAAGTTAATGAAAATTTTTAGTTATTCCCTAATGTTAGAAATCTGTAAAATTCACAACATTGTCATATAGTATTTAGTAACTTAGCATTTAGCACTGAGTAATAAGAAGAATAGCATTGGAGTATTTGCATGTATGTAATATATACATATGCATAGTTTGTATATAGGTATATAGAGAAGGGTTTATATGTGATATATATATTTATTTATTTATAAAAATAGGAAAGTGAAAGTAACGCTCATGTTGTATTTGTGACTTCCCTGTGTTGTGTATTAGAAATACTGTTTTGTTTTGTGGTACCAGGAATCAAACTCAGGACTTTGAGTTTGCCAGGCAGGCACAGAAGTACTGAGCTACATTCCCACTCCAATATTACGAATATTATTAACATTCATTAAAATATTTTTCTTGGCTTGAAATAGAAGTTCATTTCAAAAATTCCAGAACGATTACAAAATACAGCCTGATCTCTTTCCCAGGAGGAGGTCTCAACAGGATAGCCTTGCGTTATCCATAAATGAAACATAGTTCTAGGCACCTAGTCTCCTCTTTGTTGGTTGAAAATGTTTTGAGGAATCTCTATGTTAAAAAGATCTTTTAGAAATAATTACCTTCTTATCATCTAGTGAGTGACTCTCTGAAATTCCGAGAGGTGCCCACGGGACTCTTATTTAAAAGGTGTTTATGGTGTGAGTTCTCAGTCATATTTAGGTGACCTGGGGCATTTTCCTGTAACAGGTTCCAACTGTGACACTACTGAATTGGCTGCCCTTGGAGGGCAGTTGTTGACTTGACAGTCGTAATAGGTATACCAGGATTTTCAACTCACATCCTCAGGAACTGCTTAGAAAACAAATCATGTTTTCTAATGGGGAACACGCCGTGATTTATGGTACTTCTTCAAAGTGAAAAAGTGGCAATCACTGTGTTATAGCTACTTTTACAGAATCTATAAAAATGTAATCTTTCCATTAGAAACATGTTTGCTTCAATTATGGTTTGCTCTTGAATAAATGAGAATAGCCTAGTACTTGATAAGGAAAGCTTGGACTATGAGGTAATATTTTAAAAATGGAGAAAAAGTAATCAACCGAAATGCACTTAATAAGGTATATTTATAGAAACTACATTTTTTCAACTAGGAATAATAAGCAGTAGGGAAACCTGATACTGGAGGCAAAAGGATGGGTATATAAGATGACAATAAGTTAGAAACTATACATAATACAGCAAATGTTCTTTAAAGTAAATGTTTAAGCCATGTTATCTTGAAAAATGGCATCAAACAATTGCTAAAGATGCACTTAATATAATTGAAAGTATTACTTTTGTAATGACTGAGGAAAAAGAACATAATAATCAGTCTTGTGAGGAATAACTACTTGTGCTTTGATAGAGCTAGCTCATAATTTGTGTAGATATCTGGAAAGAAAGCTCTATTTCATTTTTCTTCTATTTGCAACATGAATGTTTCTTCACATATTCATTATTGTGACAACAGGTTGAATTTGCAATTCACCATCTGCCTAAATAGCATTAACCTTCCTGTAACCTCATAATATCACTGTTATACATGGTCCAATATTTGAATCTATCTATTATAAGCTAGTAACAAATACATTGTCCCCTCTGCTAGGTATACATCAGTCCATTTAAAGACCAACAAAAAGCATATTATCACAGGAAAGTGGACATTAACACTGAAATGGATTAGGTATTTCAAAAACTAGTCAGAAAAAAAGAAATTATTTTGCAAGTAGTTAGCAAGAATAGATTTTAATTAACATCCTATAATGATAAGCATTATCTTTATAAATTTATATAATACTTTACTTACATGTCTACAAATTTTATATTCACAAACACCATTTATCTCTTCAAGAATAACCTATTTAATATGTAGAAGTACAAGCTTATCTTCTACTTCCATGGTTTAAAATAATCTTCATTTTGATAAATGTATTAATTCGTTTTTAGTTCTCTTCAACCTGACTCATTAAGAGCAATGATATAGCTTATTTTCTTCCTTCTGCATTCAGAGGGGTGAGGACTAATTTTGCCGGCAAGCACTGTACCACTGAGTTATACCTTTTGTCCTTTACAAAAATTTTCATATTAAGACAGGTCCTTGATAAAACACCAAGACTGCAATACCTCTAATATTTAACCCTTCTCCTTCAGCCTCCTAAGTAGTTTGAATACAGACATGGGCAATGAAACCCAGCCTTTTTTTTTTTCTTTTTGAGAAATTTTAATCCATCTAATTTCTTTCTCATTCTCTATACAACTTTTCTCAGTGTTTTGTTTGGTTTTGTTTGTCTCTTTCTTAACCCTCCAATACTCTACTTTGGCATATTTTGATTTTGTCTCCTTTGTAATTATCTCGAGTCTTTCCCTATGCAATTTTACACAGTTCCCATATTTTTATTGGGACTTAATTTGAAGTATTTAGATTTTATTCTCCTTTAAAAATTTCTACAGTCGTACCTTACATGATTTAAACTGCTTCCAGATTTCAAAAAATATCTGCATATTTGTGATAATAAATCTGTGACCCTGTCAAGATGCTTCTCCCAGTTCCAGACCCCTTAACTAACTGCCTTTTAAAAAAAAAATTAAAAAAATTTTTTTTGTTTTTGTTTTTGAGACAGGGTCTTGCTTTGTAGTTCAGGCTGGCCCTGAGCTCACTATGTAGCCCAGGCAAGCCTGGAACTCAACAATCCTCCTGTCTCTGCCTCCTAAGTGCTGGGATTACATGCGTGAGCCACCACACACAGCCTAACTGCCTTCTTGACATTTCCATTTGAGACTCATCAAAGTGAAGTGTGCAGAGGCTAGAGATTTAGCTTAGTGGTTCCAGCACCTACCTAGCAGACTCAAGGTCCCTGGTTCGATCCCCAATAACCACATACAACAAAACTGGGTGTGGTGACTCACGCCCGCCAGCAATCAGTAGCACATACCACAGTGCTGGGCGTGGTGGCTCACGCTTATAATTCCAGCATTTGGGAGGCAGAAACAGGAGGATTGCTGAGGACAAAGCTTGTCTGAGCTAAATAGTGAGCTCAGGGCCTGAACTACAAAGCAAGACCCTGTCTCAAAAAAATAAATGTGAAGATCTAGATCCATGATAATCTCTTCCAATCAAGCTACACACTGGTCCTGTCTGCCTGTTACTAGCAATACTATTCCTGTGTGTGTTTGCATTATAACCACCATAATTCTACCTGAAACTCCCTTTCTCTGGCATTGGGTTCTCACTTGTCACATTTTCCCTCAAACTACCTCCAAATGAAGACTAATTTTACTATCCTTATAATTGACATGCTAAACTCAAGATGCTACATTAGTCTCATCCATTTTGGTCAACCCGGAAAAGGCAGGCAGGACAAAACTTAAAAACATCATACACGGGGGCCATGTGGAAGCAGAATGATACACACAGGATGGAAGGAACATGATGGGCCCAGATCTGTCAGCAGTTCACCCGTGCAGGACGCCCCATGCATGATCACCACGACTCCTGCGTATACAAAGCCTGTGTCATTTCCCCCTGTTGAGCGCCCTCATCAAACCATTCTCATTCCTGTAGTGAGACATGCATGTTTCTCTCCTTATTCTGCACAGCCTACAGTCATGTCTTAAAAACATGTTGGATTCTGGCAAACGGGGAGCTTCTAGAGCTGTTTGTAGTCTGGTTAGTGGTAAAGATGTTAGCTTGTGGTCCCACTGGGCAAAATGGGCACCTACTCGAGGTCTTCCGGGACTCCAGAGGACATGGAATTGGAAAGAGTATGCAAGAAGAATTATTTGTTATTTCTGGACAGTGAGACTAATTCTTTGTGTTTGGTGCACTACTATTATATAAATGAAAATGTATAAATATAATATCATTAACCTTTACTATCAGAGCAAACTTTAAGTTATTGCAAAACATTGCCACTGCCGGTATATACTGCACATTTCACATTCAACTTTTTGGGTTGCTAAATAACCATGATGATGTTAAGTAAGTGGTTTTTTTAATGGGCCAGATTTTCAAAAGTAGTAACAATGGACTCCATGGCATAAATTTCAATTGGCTCATCAAATTCCTGCTTTCATATTTTCCCAATCACTCACCAGGAAACTAAAATGTGGCCATTCATCTAACATTCCTTTTCAGACAGCCATATTAACATTCCAGTTGGCAAAGAAAATTTATGCATAATTCAGTCTAGGTGCCCTCAAAGTAAAAGGCAGAACAACAACAACAAATGGGAGAGTGAAATCAATAGATATCTCACAGAAGAAGTATAAACAGTTGACACATTCATGAAGAAATGCTCAACACTGTTGACCCTCAGAGAAATGCAAATGAAAACAATGCTAAGATTCAACTGCACCCTGGAAAGAATGGTCCTCATCAAGAAACAAAGCAATCACAAGTCCTGGTGAGGCTGCAGAAAAAGGGAACCCTTCAAAATTGTGGGTAGGAAGGTAAGTGGTACAATCACCATGGAAATCAGTCAGTATGAAGATTCCTCAAAAACTAAAAATACAAATTCCATTCGATGTGGCTATCTTCTTATAAGTATTTCTCAAGAGTTAGAGACATTATATTGCATAGATACCTATGCTTATCTCAGGAAGAACCATAAGAGCTGTGTTTCAAAATCTGCCTATATATCCATAAACAGATGAATTGGTAAAGAAATCGTGCCCTTTTCAAATAGTGGAATATGATTTTGCAATGAAAATGTTACACTTGAATCTTTTGTAGGGAACTGGAGGTACCTTGAGACCATAATGTTAAGTGAAAGAAACCAGAGACACAACTTTAATTATTACCTGGTTTCTCTTCTACAAAAAGTCAAAATCCAAATAAAGCAAAGGATAAATAAAAGGAAATAGGGCAACAGATCTTGGAAGGAAGGGAAATAGAAAAGGAATTAGGATGTGCTATGCATGTGTGCCAAATCCCTCACAAGAAATGTAAACATTATATACTCCAAACATGCACTAATAAAAATATCAAAATAATGGGTCAGAGATTTAGCTCAGTGGTTCTGGTGCCTGCCTAGCAAGGTCCCTGGTTCAATCTCCCATAACCACATAGAACAATACTAGGTGTGGTGGCCACACCCCCCAGCAATCAGTACCACATACCACAAATGCCGGGCTTGGTGGCTCAAGCCTATAATCCCAGTACTCAGGAGGCAGAGGCAGGAGGATTGCTGAGTTCAAGGCTTGCCTGAGCCACATAGTGAGTGTATGTATACATACATACACACACACACACACATATATATATATATATCTATATATAGATATATAGATAGATAGATCTATCTATCTATATATATGAGATGCAAGTTTAGAAGATGAGTAAAATTTCTACCTACATAAGAAATAAAGTCAGAGAACACTATCAAGCCAAGTACTAAAGAGAAGGCAGACAGTAAGGCACATCACTGCTGCTCCCTTCTCAGGTACACAGCTGTGGAGACCCCCAGGGCTGTCTGACAGCTCCTGAGGCCCCAGCTCTTCTCTGTATGGGCTCCATGAAGTCAGCTGCCCCCGCGGTATATTCTCCATTTTTGACTCTTGTACCAGCACAGCACCTAGCTCGGCAAAAGCCCACTCTACTATTTGCTAAACTGAGGAATGAAGATGCACACTGCACCCCCTCGTTGCATCTTTCCTTCCCTTTGCAAAGCGCCAGCACCTGGGCAGTTTATATCTACCGTTAACCTGCAGTGGGGTGGATGATGGCTACAGAGCCACTTTAGAGTTGTGGGATTGCGACTCCGCGGCTGAGAGGAGCTGGTCAGTTTACGGCAGGAAGGGAACGCGTCTGAAGACTGGGATCCCCGCATGTGTGAGTTACAGGAGAGAACGCTATCGTGTTTTCATAGCATCCTGAACGCTGTCTGAATTTTCCCGGTGCTTTTGCTTTGCTCTTTCTAGGTCAATACATTCAAAAAGTTCTAGTTTTGAGAACACAGAAACCATTCTTGGCCCACGTCAGTGCAATCATAAATTAGGTTTCCAGGACAGTTTTGTTAGTTTTCTCTTCATTGTCTCATCACAAGGACTATTGTGGGAATATGTGATATTTCTAAAGGTGGACTCAGTGACCACCCTCTGTTATAGACAATGAAAGAGCCCTACAGCAATACATAATGACATAGCTACACGCAGGCACTTGTGATGCCTACATTCTCTAGCCAAATGTAACTACTGAACATTCAAAGATATCAAGGCTGACAGATGTGAAATGGGGTTCTGAAAATATTTTTGGCTAATTCTCTATGTCTAATTATGGTAAAGTCTGTCCTGACCTTTTTAAAAAGTTCTACAATCATAATTTTATTCATAGTTTCTTTCTCATTTATAGTCATTTCAAAGGGTATAATTTAAGCCACATTACTTATTCACATATTTGACATAATATTTCCACTGCTATATGAAGAGTAGTGGATATTTTCAAAATTCCTACTGCTTCACTTCTAGAATAGCAATTCAATAGAAGTCTAAATAATAGTCAAAAACCTATTTAGTGAAAAAAAAAACCCAAAATGGATGATTTGATTGAAAACTGACTTATTTATCAGAACTAGGATGGTTTATTTAAATATTAATTTATTGTTTGATTACAGAAAATATAGACCATTTTTTAAAAAAATATCATCTACAGTCACTTTGCATTCTAATCAAATGATCAAACTTCTCTTCACTATTGTTAGTTCCTCATTGAATTATTAAGCACATGATTTTCTTGGGTCATTTTTAAGAAATGGAAACTAAACATCCAAATAGTCGCAACTGTTCAAAGTAAGAAAATATAAAAATTATGTTTCTTTTAATATTTTACTTTGCAAGAATGTTATGGCTAATATTTCTAAATTATATGGCTTTGTGTTTTCCTCAAGGTTTTTTGAAAGCTAAGTCTCAAACATGGAACTTGTACAAATCTCCCACTGTGAACATTAGTTTGCTGGGTCATTCTAATTATTCCATTTTTCTTAAAGTGACTACTTTGGTGTAATAAGATTGGCATTAATGAAATTAAAAGTCATGACTGAATAACTGTAATGGTCTAACATTTAGAAGATAACCATTTTTTCTTTTGTCTACAAGTTTATTTTCTCACTATTTTAGTAAGTCTTGACATGTATACTTCTTTGGAAGGTCGTTATCTGTTCATAATGTGCAGTACCATTAAGAATATTACCTCGTTAATTTATAAGAATCTGCTTATAGAAAATAAATAAATGATAAGCATCCACTACAAGACAGAAGGGAAAGAAAAATTAATATGTCTCACTTGTGAAAGAATTTATTGTTTACAAATCTTCCCTCAAAGAAGGAAAATTCTTAAACAGCATAAATCAAAACATCTGACTTGTTTATTCTGCTTTGTATGAAACAACAGATATCGTGGTTTTATAATCCTATTAACTCTCTTTACATTCTTGTACCAGTTTCTCTCTTTCTCAGTGTAATACACATATATTCAAGTATTTATATGCACATATATTTAAGTATTTATATATAGCATTGTATCAGTCCAACAAATCAAGCACCAACTACAATTCATACAACCACAGTTCTCCCCAAATCATTGAACTTAGTTGTTTTAATCATGCTATTTCAATTTCTTTTTTAAATTGCATCTTATATCTTTCATTATTAGACATAATATATAAAGTGTGACCTACCATTTTATGTTGCTAGTTCAGGGCCATCTGTACAAACATCGATTACTCAACTGTAACAAGACGATGTCTTTAGGGGTTTCAACAGTGTGGGGCCATACTAAATATCTCAGAGCATTTACTAACTATTTGGCTACATTTATTGGATTTTCCTTTTCTTGAAATGGGAAATGAGTCCAATTATTGTTAATACTGACAATCTTTAGTTATCTCTTTCTGCTTAAAGCTGAACAAGTGAGTTTCAAATACTGAAACTCTGGGGTATTGTGGAAAGGTCCTTGGGAAGATTTTAGTGCCCATAAATAAGATGTTAGGGAAAAATGTATTCATTTCTATGTTCTTCCTATCAGTCACCATAATTTGAAAGATATGTTTGAGATGTGTAACACCAATAGTCTGAAGAGCCTGCACATGGTTGTACTGTATTTCCATGCCTCTGATATACACATTTGTGAAAGTGATGTCATTCAACCGTAAAAATAAAATTTGAACTTAAACTCAGAGAAAGACAGTCTAACAAACAGCTCATATTTTGAGCCAAAAAAAAATCAGCTACTGTAGCTGGTCAAAGTTACTTATTATTTCACAATGATTAGCCAACTTCATCAAAACACAAGCTCATCAGTTATTTATAAGTCCATTTAATGCAGCTACACAGTAGAGCAATTTACTATTTTAAGGGTGTATGTCTATGGAACCAACAAAAGTGCTCCCCAGCGTGAGTGCACTATGGAATGCAGGTTGCTCGCTATTACATGGAATTGGAATAGCCACACCTGCCATGTGTGGCTCTACTATAGTTTCTGGTGTTCTTTCTGCCCAGAACACACAATTAGATCATAAAAAGTTAAAAATGTAAAACACGTGGTAGTTATATTGTTAGGAACAATCTTTGATAGCCCACTCATGTTTGTATAACATATGAAAAGTCTTTAACTTTACAGATGCTTTTCCTAGAAGTTCATGGATTTGGGGAACATATTTCTGCAATTCTCATTGGAGGAGAATCTTACACTAACATATTTCACCAGAATAAACTCTGGTTCTGTGTTTATTTTTCTTTGAGGATATCATTCAAAATACCTAACACTCATGGATCTCTTTCATATACACTGTAATACTGAAATTGGAAAATGTTTTCAACTACACAGTATCTCTGACAGGCTCTGTGATTATAAAAAGTCATTTCTATTTATTTCAACAGTTCAGGATTGTGTTGTTTTTCCAATAACCACCTACTGCCTCAGTAGCTTATCATTTTCCCTGAGAAATTACCAAGATCAGAAATGCTAATAACATTTTCTTATTTTACGAGAGAAAATGACACTATAATTTATTTTCTCTTTTGTCCTAATGTAGCTTTATATGTGGTTATAGTTATTAATATTTTGAAACAAAATTCAAGATTTATTTTGATTTTAAGACTATCAAGGTAAAAGATATACATATAATATTCATTGCTTAAATGATAATATAATATATGAAAGGACAAAAATGAAGAAAAAGAAAAAAGAAACAGAGGGATCAGAATGCACACTAGATTAGTTATCACTAATTGTGTAAACCTCAAATTAACTATCAAACTAACAGATTATTCAATGGCTAGTGTTCCACTTTTGGAACACGTAACAGTGAAACAGAATGAATGTTTTTTCATTTCAAATACTTATTCCTTGAATATCTCTGGGTATCATATATGAATTTCATGCAAAAAATTCAATAATTGCAATATTTGGTGTGCATGGTTTAAAAATACCTACTTGAGGCCATGCCTAAATAATATTTTAAATGAGACATTTTAAATTCTTTTATGTGCTGGGCTTGTATCTTTTCATAGGTAGGAGCTTGCAAAACTACATTAGGGTGATCATAAATGTTGTGACCCAATGGCAGTATTAAGATGTTATTATAACTGTGTTACACAACATGACTATGTGCATGTTTTTGAATAAACAGACAAAAAATTACAAAAAAGCAACACTGATAGACTAAAAAGTTACATAAAAATGAAAATGGACCAAAACCATTATTAAAGAAGAATGATTTAATGGAAAATTCCCATGATGTTATACTCTGAGAAAGCAGAATTTGAGCCGTATCAGCCCTAATAAGAAATGACAAACCTTGAAAAGCTATAAATTTTCTTTAAACCAGTGTGCTTTTCAGATAAGTAAAATTGTTTTACATTGTTACCAACTTTTATAAATGCCAGTTCAATTTCAGAATCCATTGTTTAATTGTGATCATATCAAAGAACAATCCTTCCTAGAGAGGAACAGTAGTGAGAAAAATGAAAAGATTATGTTAATAAAGCCAATGTATTTTGTTGCCACGGTAACCCTGAAGCTAAAATATTCAGAAGTCCTTTTTCCCATAGCCTATTGTATTGTGAGAAACTGGTTAGTTGATTACCAGGTCATGGAACCATAATCCTTTAAACTAGTGTCATCTGAAAGGCAGAATATAAGACTTTCATGGAATAATAAACTTCATAAAATATTAGCTTAATTAGAGAAAACTACTATATAAGCCATTATATTCATGACAAAACATTATGTCCTTGAAGTGTAAAATGTGAAGAACTTCTTAGGAAAAAATACAAATAACCCATTTTGAACTTTGGCTTGCTTCTCTGGTTTATAAAGAGTTAGAGTATAATCATTTCTTTTCTATTGTAAGACAGAAGTTTGAGTATAAACTAAAATTTCCCATCCTAACTGTAAATCATGAACATCTGACTTTTCCTTTCATCAATGATAACATCTTAAATCTTATTCCATCACTCTTGGAGAGGTTTTATGTTCAGAATAAATATCCAGAGTCTGAGTCTTTTCAAGAGAGGACTGACTTCAAAGGTGAAAGAATCTCTTTATTATTCCAAAGAGCAGGTAGAAAAGATAATCTTCAAAAACCATTTATCTGCAGAGGACGTTTACAAGTTTATTAGAGAACACTATTTTCTCTGAAAAGAGAACAAACAAGCTAAAAATTTTTAAAAACACCTACATTTGGAACCAACCCTGAACATACAGTTCACACTTCCATTCTAATCAATGAAAACTTGTCTTTTTCTTAATAATAGGCAAAACAAGTCTGCTCACTTTCAGAGAAATATGCCTTTAAATTTTAACAAAAAGTTAACCTCAAAGTACAATTCTTGAAGAGGGTATTTTGTTCCTGGTATGAGCATTCCCAGCAGGTTTTCTATTGCCATGTTTGGGGATTTGCATAATAACACAACTAAACACCTGACCCATCTCGGCATGGAGAAATTAATAACAAAGATCTTTCCCCCCCTTCTAGGTGTCCATTGCCATAGTTACCTCACAAGACCTGAAAATATGCTTAAATAAAGGAAGTCAGCTAGAAATTAATCATTGACTGGAAAATAAGTTTTCCTGATGAGGTCAGGCTTTTGTTTCTGGGTCAGACTGAAATGTTACACAGAGTTCTGTCCTGAGCAGAATGATTGTCTCTGGTTGGAGATTGGACTCTCAGGGTCTCACATGGAATACTAGTGTGCTTAAGTGGAAAGGGATGGTTGTTTTATGCCCTTGTTTCTCAAGCCCTGGGATAAGGAGACCTGACAATTAATTTTCAGTAAGAGAGTGGTGGAAACACCAAGTCAGAGAATGATTTTGTGGGATTACACCTCACAAAGGCTAGGCATGGGCTATTTCTTTACAGAAATGAAGGAGTAAAGAATAATTAATGGAGAAAGGATGGGTTCAATCTATGAACCTTTTCCCCATGAAGATAAACAATATGATTAGCTTTATCTTTGTGAAAGAGTAAATTAGAGGAGTCTCCATCCTGTTGAATTGGCAGGTCAACATTCTCACGCATCTGACATACAAAATCGTTTTGACAGAATATTAGTGACAAAGAATATTATAATACAGAATATTAGTGACAAAGAATATTATAATACATCAACAAGAACTTAAAAGTATTAAAATATTTGACCCAATAATTACCCTGAGTCTTTCCCCAAAAAACAACCAGAAATTTGTATAATTAAATATTCAAAGAAATGCAAATTCTATTTTGACCCATGAAGTCATTCATGATATTGAAAAAATGTGAAACATAAACTTTTAAGTTTTAGAGCTAGGTAGGAATAACAGATGTAAATTGTCTAAAATACCTTTAACTGAGACTATTCAGTCACAAAGTAAGAAATTACAGTGTATAATTATGCAGTATATTTTGAAATATACTTAAAGTCTTTATAAGAACATGATTGTTTTTCTATCAACACAGCTTATAAGACTAATAAAACTTTCTTATAATGTCTCTCATGTGCTTTCAAATTTCCTGGACATCAATTATGCAGTATTTCTTGTTCACAAGATTAAAAAATAGAATTATAAGACTATTCCTAGAAGAACAATGTCAGAGGTTAACTATGCCATTTTCATGTTAAATACCTGAAAATTGTAATCCTAGGCATTTTATACTAGGATCTGTCACTTTCTCTTTATGAAATTCTCGATAATTTAGCTGAGACTGGTCCCCCCAACTTAGATCTCCTGGGATTCCCTACAGAGAACTCTGCCCTACAAGATTTAACACTTTTAACTCTGAGGATAAGGAAGGAGACAAGAAAATACTTTGTGTCTAACACGTTTCAAATCCAGGAGAAGAAACCAAGATGGCCTCCAGAGTTGGGAGAGCCATAGGGCTTTGTCACCCAGCTCTCATCTATCCCTTCTTAGCCCTGACGCTGAACGATCAGTATGGGCTGAGACCACTAAAAATGTGACGAGGACAACAGCTACCATTTGCATGGGTTGTCTTCGTTTTGTCTTTTAGTTTGTGTTTTATTTGTCTTAGGGTGTTTCTGGTTTTGTTTTTGTCATCCTAATACTGGTACTGATGTCTCAATACAATGGAAACAATCAAAGTGTGGTCACCTGAGAAGGTAACTCGAACCCAACAGGTAGTAAAGCCATGGTTTAATATATGCTTGGTGTTTCATGTCTCCCATATTTTCTAAGTTTTCTAAAATGAGTACATAGAGGAAATAAAGTTCTGAGTGTACTCAAGGAAAAAGTTTAAAGAAGATGCCAATTCCCCAATAGAACAATGATTTTACATAAATCTTTAGAACGTGGAGGTTTTGTGGTGATTAAATTATTAATTCATTCATTAAGTGAATATTTATTACATCTCAAATGTTTTGATTTCTGCACTAAATACCGAATATGAAAAACATATACTCTTTTTACTTCTAATTCACCTTAGTCTAGCATGAAGACATGGAAATGGTTGTAAATAAGTATTTTTAGGAACTTTGATAAAAATATGCACAACTTCCAGGAGAGAAAGAAAACTGCCTTTCTAGCATGCATAGGGGTCCAGGGAGGGCTTCATATAGGATGTGAGATCTGACCGATTCTTTCTTTACTCTTTTTTTTTTTTTTTTTTTTTTTTTGCAGTACCGTGGATTGAACTCAGGCCCTTGTGCTTCCAGGGTAGGTGTGGTACCCCTTGAGCTAAACCCCTGGCTCCCATGACTGATTCTTAATAAATCAAAAAGCTGCTGCAGCACAGGGGCAAAAGTCTAGGGGAGTTCTAGGGATAAAGAGTGATCAGTGCTCAGACAAGAGGCACTGCAACTAGAAGTCTGACTGGCAGTTTCACAAGGCCTGAAAAATGGAGGGTTCAGCAAAAGCCGTGTCTCAAGGAAACAGTAAAAAGAAGTTTTGGAAGAAGTTTGAAAGAGTCTTACCAACTGCACTGGGAAGTCTGAGCTTTATCATGCAGTTAGCTCATTAAAAGGTGTGAACTTGCAAAGCTAGGGAACCAAGTAAGCCATTCTCCTGTATTAGAAAGAGGTCCTGACATAGTGCTAAGGAGCAAAAGCTATGGGTCTTGGAAATTGCCCAGAAAAACGATGAAGAGAAAGTTCATGATTAATGTTAAATTCCTGACTGGCATGTCCTCGCAGATGCGAAGAGGTGGTAAGCTCACGCTGACACCATGCGTTTCTCTACTGCTGTACAAGAATTATGTTCACCATAATCCAGTATGGCAAAGCCGGTAGCAATTAGATCAGTGCTGGTCACCGCACTATGGTGCCGTCGTCAATATCTCTACTTACTGTATCATGCGTTTCCTTTCAATCGGTGGCTTGAAAAGTGCTTCAGGAAGGAAGCAGATAGCGAGGACGGGGCCCTGTGTGCTATCTGGGTCCTTTGAGGCGATGGCTGTTTACTACCTGATATGAAGGATCTTTTAATATTTCCAGCCATATCTATAGGAAACATCATCATTTTAAGCCTTGCTCTTGGGATCTCTTGTGGTTTTGTTAGGACTTTATTTCATTTGTAATTACTTAGCAAAAAATTACTAAGAGGCAAAGTAACTTAATAAGCAAGAAATAAGGTTTTTTGGTTTTTTTTTTTTTTTTTTTTTTGCTACACTCAGAGTATATGAGAATCATTTTATCCCTAGGGGACAGACTTTGCCAGGGAAGCAAGAGGTCATGGCAGGGAATTAAACAAAAAAGAGGAAGTGAGGAGGAACAGACAATGGCCAGCTCTGCCCACTGACTGTTTCTCGCATAGGCTATGAGGCTAGGGATGGGCTTACACTGAATGGATGTGCTTCTTCAACATGGCCAATTTGTCCCTCTTTGGATTGATGGATTGATGTGGAGCACCCTTTTCCTTACTGAGTTTCTAAAGACAAGTGAGCATTTTGCACAATTTCCACACTAGGAAAAAAAATTCACTTGTGAGCAAGCAGCAGATTGAATACCTCTGCTTAACCAATGAAATGTCTCTTAACATTCTCCACAACTTATCAAAGATGGTGTGTTAGATAGAATGAATGCATAGCATAAGGGGAAACAGTAACTTTCTTTCTAGCATGAAATCTATACTTTCTAATCATAAAAAGAAAACTAAATATCTTCATCTCTGACCCAGGAATAAGCTTTCATCTTTTGGTTCTTTGGCTCCTTGACTTGGCTATAATGAACCAGTCTTTTTGCTATTATGAGTTGTGTTATTGTCACCTGAAAACAAAGTTTTTCTTTTTCTTGATAACTTCCTGTATCTTGTCTAACACTTCACAATGGCAAAAATAACAGAGTATTTTCATGGGTGAAAACTGATGGCTTGACAGTATTTTGTTTGGTGGTTTCATTGATTCTGTTTTTGTCATTCTGCCTTTTTCCTGAGGTTCCTGAGAGTTTTAATGCATAGGAACACTCCATCTAAGTGAACAGAACCCACTTCTGAACACTGGTGTGATTTCCTGGCTAATAAGCCACTAAATTTGTATAAATTATGAAAAAGCAAATCATATGCTTACATAAATTACACAGAAAACCTAGACATGCATTCGAGAGACATTTACAGGCTGTTTGTGCTTCTGAAATTCAGAAATTTAATTGCCACTCACACCAATGTAAACAATAAAAAATGGGAGAGGTGAATTTTACTTCTCATATCCTCTCTGTTGACAATCACATGGGAATGTGAGATGACAGCTTCCTTGTATTTTCAGGCAGGCTTTCAGATCTTGCTTTTCTTAAACAGCTTTCCACGAGATACTCTTCCACTAGAACACTACCTATTTCTTCAGCTTTGCCTGCTCTTACTACACCAGTCTAATCGTTTACCCTTATTTGCTGTACTGTGAGAGTACATACCATCATTTTCTATAATTCCTTGTGTTAATGTTTCTCTTAGGTCTTCTTTTCCATAGAATACGGGCTAAGTGCATGACATGTGGAGTGAAATGATATGACTGCTATGTGCCTCAGTTTCCCATGCCAATAAAATGGATATAAAAAATTCTCCCTGTGTCACAGGACTGATAAAAGAATTATTCATAATGAATCACAGAAATTCTTGCACTCAGGGTTCAATAAATATGAGCTAGTTCCTCCTCCAGGTGGCCCCTAAAATCATTTCACTTAGTTTGTTGCTTAGTTTGTATCTCCTGGAAATATCATTAGACAGACAGATTTATAGATGAGTACTGTGACTCCATATAAAGGCTTACTTCACTATCGCCCAATCTATGTGTGGTTGTTGAAGATTTTCAAATGTGCCTTGGAGGTAGCTGTTATCATTAACTCCAGCTCTAGTTACTGAATGCACCTGGAACTGTTTCTGTTAGGTATACCTTTTTTAAAAAAAAGAATACGTTTAGCACTGGTTTTCAAACTCTCAGTTAATTTACTTATTTTGTGGTTAGTTTGCCTTTGGATAACTCTCACATTGTCCCCCAAAGGATGGTCTCCACTTGACCTTTCTCTTGATCTCATCAAGGGAAGGTGTTGGTTTCTTTCCAGATCCCTGTTTTTTCCCTCTTCCTTCAATTGTCTGCAACTTAGTGGAGCTGAACTAGTCTGAATGAACCTATTCATCTTGGTGGTGAATGATGGCCGGCTGTGGGGGAGGGTTCAGTATACTCCAGGCCACTGCAGAAAAGCACACCTGTTGTGTGCACATAAAGTTGGAAGCAGTTTTACTAAAGTAGCTCTTTTCCTTTGTCTCATAAATGTTGAATTATTTTAATTTTAACCTTAAAGGGGTTAATATTTGTAATGAAATATCATCTTCCATATTACTTATATTTCTTAGGCTGTATCACTTACTTAGTGTGTAATATTTAATTAAACATTAAATAAGTATGTTTCTAATGTTGCTTTGCAATTTGATTACATTAATTACAATATTGTTTTAAAGCAAAGAGGTTATCTCAAATCAGGAAATTTAAGTGGAAACAAGAATCAACTTTGTGATGAAGAGAGATGAGAATATTGAACTAATCAACAACATAGAAAAGGGATTTAAAAGCCATGTTCACTCAGCACACAGAAAACACAAAAGTGTAATGAAATTATGCCTTAAGAGTAGGTGAGAATTAAAAGTTGGCCAAAAAAATTAACTTTATAAGAATAATTATTTCTAAAATAATTAACAAACAAGCCTTGAGACAAGGGATTGATTATTTAATTGTCAATTTTTTTCTTTCAAAGGCAGATTTTGGTTGTTTTCTATCCCAAACTGATACATAGTTGTTTGTCTTCTTGAATATTAGTGCCTCTAAGATGGGGGAAAGGAGATGTTTTGAATTAAGCAAGTTTACAATTCAATTGCCATACATGAAATTCTCTCCTTGCATAAAATAATCACTGAAATTAAGCATATTTTAAGATATTTAATGAATCAAGAAATTAATTTTTAAAAGAATAGCTATAGAAAGAAATTAATATACATCACACCCATCTGTACCTGGAATTATGGGGGAAGCATTAATCAGGGGGAGAATGGGACCAAAGATGAGTCTCATCCAAATAATACCTAGCACTGTTCTCTTCAATCAACCATATCAGCCTTTAACCACCCTATGACCCATATTTGTAAGTCAGAGTATCAAATTCTTGAACTAG
>PVIC010028259.1:0-23304 GCA_004025085.1 Thryonomys swinderianus
GAAGGGAAGGGAAGGGAAGGGAAGGGAAGGGAAGGGAAGGGAAGGGAGGGGAGGGAAAGAACCAGAATTTTCATTTTATGCCCACAATCATAAACCCTGTATATTTGTAGATAATTTCAAAACATATTTGTAGCTTAACACACCAAGTATCAAGAATACAAGACATAATTTGGAGACATTTAAAATTCTAGTCTTTTCCAAGAATGCATTCAGGCAAGCCCTGAGGTTATGATTCCTAGAAATCAGGTCAATACATGGGAAAATTCACTTGTAAATATACCTTACAGCTGGAGATCACAGTAACCAGACCTCTAGCCTCCACTCGTTAGTTGGGAGCCTTTCTATGCCTAGAAACTATGATCTCTAAGATAGTGGCTACCATGTAAAGACTAGATTATATGCACTAGTAGCTATTTCTTCACCTGCCTGATGATGATCCTGTCCTTAAGCATGTTCTGTTAAAAAGCAGATTGCTATCGTTCCATCCTTCCCCTCTCTGATTCTTAAAAGGACAAACTCGGCTGGAGATTTAGCTCAGTGGTTCCAGTGCCTGCCTTGCAAGTGCAAGGTCCTGAGTTCAATCTGGTAACCACATACAATGCCAGGCATGGTGACTCACGCCCACCAGCAATCAATACCACATACCACAGTGCCAAGCTTGGTGGCTCACACCTGTAATCCCAGCACTCGGGACGCAGAGGCAGGAGGACTGCTGAGTTCGAGGCTTGCCTGGGCTACATACTGAGCTCAGGGCCAGCCTGAACTACAAAGCAAGACCCTGTCTCAAAAAAAAAAAAGAAAAAAAAAAAAAGGACAAACTTGCTCAAACCTCAGAGAACTGAACATTTTGAATTTGTGTCTTCACCCTTGCAAAGTTCTAGGAAACTACTCAGGCTCACTAGATAGCTCTTGGTTATTTCCAATTAAATAGACAAAGGGATAGATACACGAACTCCAGGTCTAAAAGCATAATCATCTCTTGGTCTTAAAAATGAAAAAAAAGCAAGCAAAAATTAGAGTAGTCCCAATTCAAACTGGTGTGGCATTTGTAGTTTTAAAATTATGGGATACAAAGAAATGTCAGTATGGATTGCAGTATTTTATTTTTAGCACTAACAGACTTGTAAAGTTATCAAGGAAAGAATGTTTTGCAGATATTGCCTATTTAGAGTTCTCATACCTCTGCTTTTTAAAAATAGGCATTTTTGAGCTGATAGGCCCTTTAATCTATAATACTTCTCTAAATTTACAAATGAAGACCCTCAAGTCCATAGAAGTGATATGACTTGTCTACACCTGTCCATGTACTTCTCTGCTACACTTCTAATATCTCTATTTAACTACCAAAGGAAATATCATCTACATTACTCTGGGGCAAACAAATAAACTTACTTCCCCAGGGGCAAACTACCTTAGACCAATTCAGACTCAAAAAAGAATTACCTTGTAGGAAAAATAATGAGACCAACAAAAAAGATAACCACTCAACTCAAAGCTGTTTTAATAACTAAATTCAACAACAGATTAACAGTTGTACACTATGGAATTCTGTACAAATGTCCCATCCCTATAAGTTCTTTATCCTATTTTTAGAAACTCTTGAGTGCATAAGAAATTTGAAACAAAATTTCAGTGACTTCATTAGCAAAAATGCTTCCATTATATTAACATTGAGAGCCTACTATAAACTACACTTTCTTATTTTTTTTGTTTCTTTTTCTTTTCCCAGTACCAAAGGTCAAACTCAGGACCTTGTGCTTATAAGGCAGGTATAGCACCACTGAGTTAAACAGGCAGCATCAGTTTCACTTTTTAAAATTTCATTTCTTTCGGTAAATCTGTAGTAAACTGCTCATTTTATATAGTTATAAATTATCTAAAAATATGCAAACAGTATATAACTTGATTTTTTTACATATGTATACACTATGTTTACCACATGGATCAACCCCCAAAATTCTTTCAATACTTCTAAGTGATATCCTTTTCCCAGAAATAACCACTATTACTGACTTTTACCACCATACAGTTTTGTCTGTCTTGAATTTCATACTAATAAAATTGTATAAGATTTATAATTATGTCTGGCTTTTTTGTTTGTTTTTGGAGTTTTTTTGGAGACAGGGTCTCTCACTGTGTAACTCAGGCAAGCCCCAAACTCAGCAATCTTCCTGCCTCTGCCTCCCGAGTGCTGGGATTACAGGCTTGAGCCACCCCCAGCATTGTGGTATGTGGTACTGATTGCTGGTGGGCATGAGTCACCACACCTGGCATTGTTATATGTAGTTACCAGGATTGAACCAGGGTCCTTGCGTTTGCTAGGCAGGCTCTGGAACCACCAAGCTAAATCTCCAGCCCCATGTCTGGCTTTTTTTGCTCAGAAAAATGGGGAAATACTTTTAAAACACTTAGCACAACACATTATACTTCCTTTGTTTTCCTGTCTATCTCATTCTGTTGACTTCAGGTCCTTGAAGGTAGAGATGGTGTCTGACTCAAAGCCACATTCACAGTGCACAGGACATAACAGGACTTTAGTTAGAACTCTAGTACACTGAGGGCAGCATATGAGTTGCAGATCATGAACTGGAAAAGAGTCATGAATTCTGACATCTACCTGGAAAAGTAAGTATCACTAGCTAGCAAGTCTCTCTCCTCTCTCTCTGAGACAGGGTCTCACTTTGTACTTCAGGCTGGCCTGAGCTCACTTTGTAGCCCAGGCAAGCCTTGAACTCACCAATCCTACTGCCTCTGTTTCTCAAATGCTGGGATTACAGGCTTGAGCCACCAAACCTGGCATTTGTGGTATGTGGTACTGACTGCTGCTGGGCATGAGCCATCACACCTGGTATTATATGTGGTTACTGGGGATCAAACCAGGGACTTTGCGCTTGCTAGGCAGGTGCTGGAACCACTGAGCTAAATCTCTGGCCTTCACAGGGGTATTTTTAGCAATATGGTCAGCTAATGACATAACTTTCATATTAAACACAATTCTTCCAAGACCAATTTAAACATCCAGACGGGTAAGCTTAAGAAAGAACAAAGTTTATGAGAAGCAAAACAGTTAACAAAGTCATATATGACAGTATACCCAACTTTATCATTTCTCCAAGGAAAGAAAATGCCCATACTAACCCTTGTCCAATTTTCTCAAATCGTGTATACTTCTTCTTAGGGTCGCCGACACTCACTATGCTCCCTTTAAAAGAAACAGAGACTATGAATCATTTTCTTCTGGATCAATACACAAAACAGACTCTATGTTCTCCCCACTTCCCAGAGCTGACAAGGATTAAAGAAGTGTCTTCAGTGCCCCCAAAATATGCTAAAGAGCTTTTCCTTGATCAAAAGTTTCATTTTCTTGTAATCTACCTAATTTCTAAACTAAGAGCCATTCATTCATGTTTAAATGAATTGCTTCAGTAAACATTTACTTGTTTATTATATACCACACCATATGCTAAATTCTATGAATAAAGAAATAGAAAAATCACAGCTGAGACAGTCTGTGGACCTACCTTACAAGTGAAAAGTCACAAGTTAGATCCCTAGTATCAAAAGAAAGGAAGAGAGGAAGAGAGAGAGAGAGAGAGAGAGAGAGAGAGAGAGAGACAGAGACAGAGAGACAGAGAAAGAAAGAAAGAAAGAAAGAAAGAAAGAAAGAAAGAAAGAAAGAAAGAAAGAAAGAAAGAAAGAAAGAAAGAAAGAAAGAAAAAGAGAAAGAAAGAAAGAAAGAAAGAAACAGAGGAAGGAAGGAAGGACGGAAAGAATGAGAGAGAGAGGATAAATGAAAGGCCTTGGCCAGTGACATTCCCAAGCCAAAAGATCAAGCTAGTGTTTCTATCTAATGCAATTCTTTAGTTTCTGGAAATGCAGAAATAGGCTACCCTAATCTACTCCTATTAAATGGCTTCTACATAAAATGAAATAGAAGTTTCCACCTGACAGCAGAGCCAACTTGCTCTACTGAGAAAGATGCAAGTTTGTAGTTTAACCTCAGCCTTGTCACTTTCTGTCTGTATGGTTTGGGGTGGGGTATTTATCCTCTCCAGGTCTCAAAAATATGAACTGCAAACTTGAGGATCATGATACCTGTCTTGACAGGATAACTGTGAGAATTAAATGGAAAAAAACAAGAAAATATCTTGCTTGTTATTTGGTACACTGGATAAGTACACAGTATCCCCCCTTCACTTTTTTTCCTACAACTATGATGGCAAATCTGTCTTTTCCTGGGTCAGTGGCAAACATCAATCACAGTACTCTCTCCCATTAGCTATAGTCAATGTCTCAATCCTAGTCAACATAATATTCTATTCACTAGATAAAAGCCATTACTCCACCTCTATAGCCCATGCCTATAGGGAGAAGGATAGCTTGTCCTTAAAATGAGCTATCCACACTCTCTCCCTTTATATCCTAATGTGATATCCAGGCAGAGCTAATGAGACAGAGAATGGAAGTAAAGGGGCTGGGTGAAGAAAAGAGTTGATGGCATCATGGCCAGCCAGTCATGTGGATCCAATCTAGGTTCACAACCTTTAAAGCAGCAGAGTTCCATCTCTATGCCTGACCAACAATAGACCAAATGAAGGTTTAAAAGCTACAAAGTACTTACGTAATTTTTCTAAAATCTCTTCATCAGACATTTTGGGCTTCTTCTTCTGTTTCTCAGTATTCCGGGTCAAAGCATCTGGCAGAATGGTGTTATTTTCAGTAGGTGAAATGGGAGATGTTGCCACATCCCGAGTTGGAGTAACAGGAAGTGGTTCAATCACAGACCGTGTGTATACCTGCATTAGTGGTACAAAATTTTGACAAAACAAATCCTTGTTTTGGAGGAAAACCTTTTCCAGATAAAGGGTTGGACCACAGAACAATTCCCTAAGTATGCATCCTTTCTTTTCTGTCAAAATCTATATTGCTCCTCTCTACTAATGACCATCTACTATGAAAAATGGCTTTCCTTGCTCTATTATATATAACAGTGGTCAATGGGCATCCTAGCACTGGAAATATTCAAAGGAGGCTAGGCAATTCTCAGCAGAAATTTAGAAGAGATTCCACTCTTAGATGAGAATCCTCTCATTTGTAACATTCTAAGTTTTCCCAAGATGAAACGAAATGTATCGCAACACTTGGTGCTGCTACTGTCACACTTAACATATCTTCCACTAAATGGCTCCCTCTTTAGAGAGAGACCATGAACTCTTTCAGAGAAGGAACTACCTTTGTTCAGCAAAGAGGCAAGGGTGCTGTGAACTAGAACCCAGACTCAAGAACTTGACTGCCTGGGCTTAAATTCCAACTCCTGTTCTTACTATCTGCATGAGTTGGGACAGGTTATTTAACTTCTCTGTGCTTCAGTTTCCTCAACTATAAAATGGTGATAATAATGACACATATCTGTAGAGTTGTTCTACAAATAAATTGGCTAATATGTGTGATTAGAGTCATGTCCAGCACATTTTAAGCACTCAAATGTTGGCTTTATAAACATTATATTTTCTATTCTTAACAAACATTTGCTGAATACCTACTCTAACTCTATGTAAAATTCTGCCCTGTCACTCTAATTCTGGTAAAGGATGTGAGAAAGTCATATCACAAGAGAGAAAGGAATAAATGTTATATGAAATAAGTACTACTGATGATCAGAAGTGATCCTAAGTTATACTTTCCTTCCTTAGGAAATGTTTCAAGATATTTATCACATTATATCACAAAAATATCATCACCTTTTGAATACTTATAAGTTGTATGAGAACTCATCCCTGAGTTGTAACCACTTGCCTAAAAGCAAATATTCAGATAAATGTCTGATAAATCAATTAATAAATAATTGAGATCCTTCAAATGGGTTGGCTTCCTGACTACTCTAGCATAATTTTTCAACTTTTTATTCTTGTATCTATGGACAAACTATATCCCAGGTACCTAAATCTCTATTCCCATGCCTTGTCCTCTTTCTTAACTCTGCCTTTTCTTTATCTAACATCCTTCTTATCTGTTTCCAGTGCAGGTCTGTAAACACACAAATGCCACTGGGCTGTCATGGGAAGCAACCTGACTTGGAGTTAATTACCTACCTTGAAACACTAGGTCTTTTTTTTTTAATTGAATTCTTTATTGGTACATTTTATATACAGCTCACAATCACACACATTAGGGAATTTGTACCAGTATATGACACAAGTTCTCATTCTTACCCACATCCCTACCCAACCACACCTCCCGAACCCCTATAACATGCTTTTTTATTTTCTTTCAGAATCATATTTATTCCTTCCCCTCATTACGTTCCCACACCAAATTCCCTTTGGATATTTCCTGTTTTACAAAAACTATCAGACATTCTCGGCCTTTTGGCTAAGATCATGTGTAGTATCTGTTCTTACCAGTTTAACACTACATCTTTTGCTAAGTGACTGTAGGTAGATCAGTTTACTTCTCTATATCTCAGCTGCTGCTTCTGTGAATTAGCAATTAATGATACCTTTTAAAAAATGGTAAGATCAAACATCGATCCATTCTTGTATCTGTCACCAGCTTTTTTTTTTCTTTTTTTTTTTTTAAATTCTGAGAGTCTTGTCAAGTTTCTGAGACTGGCCTCTGACTTACAGTCCTACTGCTTTAGCCTTCCAGAGTGCTGGTATTATAAGCATACACCATACCCACCTCCTTTATTGAATGTTTACTGCCCTCTAGGTATATAAACCTCCAATATTTTCAAAGAACTATCATAAGCACTAAAATAACATATCTATGGATTCTCTACTGCAGAGGAGTTCAAAGTTTAGAAGGAAAACTAAAAATGTTTGCAAGTCAAAAAGCCCATCTAATGTGAGTCATTCTGACAACTCTTCAATTTTGAAGCCAATTTTTCCTTAAGGTGACTTTATGAAGAATAAATTAGACATTTCCACAGATTCTGTTTTTAAATTCTCCCTCTAAGAGGCCATCTAACACCCCTGAGTTTCCTTCACAGCATTTTCTACAGTCATTCAACCAATTTCTTTTTTTTTTTTTTTTTTTTTTTTGGGAAGGGGGTCCTCCTCACTTTGTAGTTCAGACTGGCTCTGAACTCACTAGGTAGCCCAAGCAAGCCTCAAACTCACAGCAATCCTTCTGCCTCTGCCTCCTAAGCACTAGGATTATAGGTGTGAACCACCATGGCCGGCATTGTGGTATGTGGTGCCAAGAATCAAACTGAGGACCTTGTGCTTGCCAGGCAGATGCCAAAACCACTGAGCTAAATCCCTGGCCCTCAACCAACTTCTGATGCTTTATTTCAGAGGCAGCCTTTTGTTTTTCCATGACCACAGAACTTAAATCCTACATAGTTCTTTCATTATTGAGCTTTCATTATAATAAAAAGCCTAGGCAAAAACACTAGTAAAGTACTATCTGATAGGAGGTCAGTGCTCAATAATGCTACATCAGGTAAAAAGCATATGGACTAGACTGCACTAAGCGAGAAACTGTGACTATTCTGAGACGTAGAAATCTCAAAGGAAGTTAAACACAATTTACTGCCAACCTCCACCATCTAAGTACACTCCTGATGTCCAGCATATTAATAGCACTAATGTATTTATAAAATCTCTTGGGTCTTTCAGTATCATCAGTAATGCTCCAAAAGGCTGAACACTGCATATTTAATAGTGAAGAAAAAGTCTGTAGCAAGATAATTTGTTGCTTTCCAGGAGACTAGAATAGTTGACGTTAGCCCTGAACTAAATTATACTAATTCTGTGTATCTTCCTGTCCTTTTAGTAGAAAACAGACTAAGAAATCCAGGATAATACTGGATTGGTATGCATACCAATTAACTAGAATACTTTGGGTCTCACTGAACAACAATGATACATATACCACTTTTTGTCTTTACTAATACAGAAAGTACCTTCAGAAAGTTAAGTGGTTCAGTGCTTTCACAAGGATCAATATCTAAGGTTTCCTACTCAAATATTAAACTTCTACACCTTAGTACCGACCCTTCCCTACCCTTCCTTTCTCTAATAAATCAGAAAGCTGTCTAGGTCCCCACAGACTCACAGATTTTGTGTGCTCTGGGCGTGGAGCAATCACTGGAGGTGGAGTGGCCTCATCGTCATCATCTTCATCTTCTGAAACTGGTGGCACTGCAGGAGTCTCAGACACAGTCTTCACATTCTGTGCAGGGAAGAAAGATCACATTTATCTGGTCCAGCTGTCACAGAACTTAAGATATTGGGATCACCAATTTCCCAACTGACACCTTACTCTTGACACCCATATTAGCCTTCATACTTTCCATCTTTCTATTTTTTTTTCATCTTTGTATTCTCAGTTAATTGCTCCCCTCTTTTCTTTCAGCCATCACTATCCACTTAGTTTGCAGACTTTCACCTTAGCAGTACCACGGCTGATAATCTGTAACTACTTGATTTTACCATGAAAACTAGAGCACAGCTGGACCATGAGTACAGGGTTTAAAGGAGGTCCAGGAAAAATAGATAACATTACTGCCTACCACACAAGAAAAAGTGTGGCTCTAAAGTATGAGAATTTTGGTGATATTTTTCAGCTCTAGGACAACAGAAGCAATAGGTTCTTTCAATACATACTCATCTAATTAAATAGTTTCAGATATTTTCAAAGCACCTACTATGTGCTCAGTAAGATATTGAGATGAACATTGCTGACATAAAAGTTCAGAAGATGACAAACATTGACCATGTCTTAAAGTAGCTCTTTGGTGTAGGAGACAGACAAGTGGGTGAGTTTTCCTGCCTACCACTTGATGCTCCCAGGAAAGGAAAGATAAGAGTCCAAAATACAAGAGAGAAGTGGAAGAAAAAAGGACTACTAGACTAGCACTACAGTTGGTATACTTTACTACACATAAAATTGGTAACTGCATAGATTCTATTAGGACCTCCAGGACACCATAATTTAAAATTTGACAGTACTAGAAATATGTAAACAGCTAACTGTGGTGACCACAAGCAACAAATCTATTTTCTTTGTCTGAAGTTTCATCACTTCAGGAATATGAGGGAAGGGGAGTATGTAATTTGAGGGTGATATAATTCTGACAGTGACTGTGAGCCACTTTCATTTCTAAAATTCTATAGAAGTTCTTCCTTGGTCTAAGCCTATATTTTAGTACTCTTCTACTCTAATTCCTTTTTTCCCCAGTATTTCACTAAATGAAATTTAACTAGGAACATAAAATTGAAATGAATTTGACTTAGCAGTTCCTCTTTCATCATCAGATAGCCCCAGGGCTCTAATGATTTACGCTATAAATGAGCATAAAAACTCTGTTGAGATGGAGGGGGGAGGGAGAATAGAGGAGGGGACAGTAAAAAGAATTAAGATGTTGTGTACATTTATTGAGTCCCCACAGTAAAGGTAATCATGAACTGTAAACATGTACTAATAAAAAATTTTAAAGCTTCATCTCCCTCAGTAACACATTCTGTTTTCTATGGGTGACACCTCTGCGCAGTGGCATTAACAACTATCAGAGTTAGGTTTTTGTCCATGATTGAACTTCTTAGCCCTTGGGGAAAGATACGGTACTCTAAACCTCATATTTCTCATCCATACAGTGGGGATCATGACAGAAGCTCTCTTCTAACCTCAGGACCAGGAGGAAAATGAAGTGATATGGGTACAGAAATACTTCAAAAATGGTAGTTAGAAGTATATGAGATCCACTAATTATCAGTGTCTAATAACCACATACACCCATTTTAAACAAAATCCAGAAATTCCAATCTATTTACCCACTTACTCATTCACATGTTCATTTATCCATCCATTACTAAGTGCCAGTGATGGATTCTAGTCTAGTCTCTGGGCCATACTGAAGAAAAAAGACAGATAAAATCCTTGTCCTGTGGCTTACCTTCTAGATGATCCTGTCAAAACAATCACCACAGTACTGGGTAGTAGTAAGATAAACAGATGGGGGGGTTGCCATTACTTTAGGACAGTCACAGAAAAGCCTCTCTAATGAGAGGCCGTATAGGAAGTGACTTCCATGAAGTGAGAGAAACCATAAGCTCTGTGGGAAAGGAATATTTATGGTAAATGGAAGAAGTACAGAGGCCTAAAATGGGAATATGGTCAGTATGTTCCCATGACTTCTAGTTTTACCTATGTGACTGTAATAAAACAAGCAAGAGGAAATGAGATAAGGAAGTCAAAAGTTCGCTAGGGGTTAGAGATGATAGTCACCTATGGGATGATAGCAAGGGTGTTACCACATTTGTGCTGGAGAAAAGCAGATACATACCCTGAGGCAAGGCCAAAAATAGAGCCCAATATGGAACAATAAATGAAAAGAAAATCGAGCTAGACAAAAACCAGTTTAGGGATGTGTGAGAGGCAATCAGACCACTCCTAGATCACACACCCTACACACACCCCAGACTATGTTCATACCATCAGAGTGGCCATCAATCAAGAAATCAAATAATAACCAATGTGGGAGAGGCTATCTGTCAGCGGAGAAAAGAACCTTTCTATATTGTTGGTAGGAATATAAACTAGTACAACCACTATGAAAATGAGTATGGAGAGTCCCTTAAAAACTAAAACTAGAAATTTCATTCAACTCAACTACTCTACAGGTATCCATCAGAAAGAGTTAAAGGTATATTGTATTATAGGGATACATGCATACCAATGTTTATAGCAGTCTAATTTAGTAGGAGGCCTACATGCCCATCAACAGATGAATGGTTAAAGAAAATGTGGCGTTTATACACAATGAGGTACTACTGAGCTATACAGCATATAAAGAGGAAAAATATCAGTATCCAAGGGTACATAATTCTGTATTATCTGAAATGTTGAGTTTACAAAAATTATAAAATATAAAGAAATGCACTAAGGGAGAAAACATCAGTCTACAGAAACTTTCTCTGTCTCCAGATATTCTATTTAGAAAATAATGATTAATAATAATCTAGAAGGGAGGACTGAGGCCTGCCAACCACCCACTCCACCCCAGAGACTCGGGTACCCCTGGGCGCCATTCTGTTCCCGGCACAGAGGACTGAGGTCTGCCGACCGGCCCCCACCTCACCCCAGAGCTGCGTTGTGAGGACCCAGGCTGGAGAGGAGCCGGAGCCATTTCCTGTGTCCCTCCACACCAGAGCAGCACCGAGACCAGGCAAGATTAAAAAAAAAAAAAAGGGAATCTAGCTTCTATTTTGCCATCTACTCCTAGATCCCTCTAATCACCTCTTGTCCCCACACCCTCTCCTATCTTCCTGTCAGAAGCAATACCCAGAAGTAAAAGACTCTTAGGCTGCCCTATTTCTTCTCCTGTACAAGAAGGTGTGCAAAGTCTCCAATGGTCCTACACCATACAGTTGGTATTGTTTTATATACATCCTTTTATCTTCTATTACCCACTGGCATATGTGAGGTACTTGAGTCTACGTGATCTTCATACATCTGCTAACCCTCTTTCATTCTCCTCCTGTCTCCTGCCTCCCTGATCCCCCAGTGACCTTTTAACCCCAAAGGGGTTAAAGATTGTACATTTACGATCTACATGTTGTATACACATTGCTGATTAAATCTAAATTTTGGCATATGGACATAGAGGTAACTCATGAGCTCAAAGTCTTCAGAATTGAAATTAACAAAACTTTTCATTTTATTTACTGTGTGTAATTCTGACTGTATTATGGTAACAAGGATGATGTGATTATCCTGCTCAACTTCCTCCCATGATGTGTTAGAACTAAGAATTCTGAAGGGTCATAACAGATTAAAGGAGGACACCTCAGAAAGGTGCCACATCCAAAGGGCCCCAGATAATAGAAAGAGACTTGCAACAAACATTGCCCTGTCATCAGGCAAAGAATCAAACAAATAGCATTACTAACAACAAAAGAGTAGAAATGAGAAAATATACAAAAAATCAGACACAAAGATCACCACCACAGGGAAATTCAGAGAAAAGGGAAATAGGGCAAACTGAAACTCAAACACCAGGACTCTTGGAGATGGTAACTAAAGCGGATCTAGTAAAATGGAAATCAGAACTCATCTCTGATCAAACCAGACATACTGTCCACAGTGAAAGACATCATTAAAGAAGAGATCAGTGAGATGATAGAATCCAAGATAGCAGAAGCAATGGAACCTTTTAAACAGCTTCAAGCAGAGCTCCAGGGAATGATGAAGGAGAACGAAAGCTTGCACAGTAGGATGAATGAAGCAGAGAACTGAATCTCAGACCTAGAGGACAGCATAGCAGCCAACAAGCAGGAAAGAAATAATCTATGGAAAAGAGCAAGGAACCATGAGAAATCAATCCAACAGCTTCTAGATGACTCAAAGAAAAATAATATAAGACTGATTGGAATCACTGAGGAAGCAAGAGACAGTGTAAAAGACATAGAAATGCTATTATCAGAGATAACAACAGAAAACTTCACAGGAAAAGAAATGGACATACAGATAAATGAGGCCTATAGGACTCCAAAATGCCATGACATAAAAATATCTAAACCTAGACATATAATTATCAAGGTTCCAGATGCACAACAAAAGAATGAAATACTGAGAGCAGTGAGAGAAAGGAAGAAAATCACCTACAAAGGGAAGCCCATTAGGATCACAGCAGACTTTTCAACACAAACATTCAATGCAAGGAGAGCATGGAGGGAAACATTTCAAGCATTGCAGGAAAACAACCTCCAACCTAGACTGTTGTATCCTGCAAAACTATCTTTCAGAATAGACAGGGAAATAAGATACTTCCATGATAAAGAACACCTGAAAAAACTTTACAAATATGAAACCTGCACTCCAAAACATTCTAAAGAACATCCTGGAAAAAAAACAGAAAATTCTATACCCATGAGACCCAGGAGAGTGAATTCACTGGGGCAAACAAGAAACTAAATAGAAAAGGGGAAAAGCAAGGAAGAAAAAAACCAAGAACAGGATAACATGGCAGCTCTGAATATGTCCATATCAGTCAAAACCATTAATGTCAATGGTCTCAATGGGCCAATTAAAAGACATAGACTAGCAGACTGGATCAAGACGCAAGATCCTACAATCTGCTGCATACAGGAAACACACCTAATTCAGAAGGAAACCCATAGACTGAAAAGAAAAGGTTGGAAAACAATCTTCCACACCACAGGAAAGTGCAAAAATGCAGGAGTGGCTATCTTGTTTGCAGATAAAATAGATTTCAAACTCAAACTGATTAAAAGAGATAAAGAAGGTCACTATATTCTCATACAGGGAACTATCCAAGAGAAAGAAATAACAATCATAAATATTTATGCACCAAACTCTAATGTAACCAACTATATAAAACAAACATTAATGGACATGAAAAGCCAGATAACCACGAATACAATAGTAGTAGGGGACTTTAATACTCCACTGTCACAAATTGACAGATCAACTGGACAAAGAATCAATAAGGAAATACTCGAGCTAAATCAAACTTTTGAGCAAATGGACTTATTAGATGCCTACAGAATTTTTCACCCTACAAAGTCAGAATATATGTTCTTCTCAGCTGCTCATGGATCATTCTCCAAAATACATCACATTCTAGTCCATAGAACAGGCTTAAGTAAATACAAAGGAATCAAAGTTATCCCCTGAGTACTATCAGACGACAGTGCCTTGCAACTAGAGCTGAATAGCAAAAGAAATTCTAAGATCCTCACAAACACATGGAAATTGAACAACACTCTGTTGACCAATGAATGGGCCACAAAAAAAATTAAAGAAGAAATTAAACAATTTCTACAACTAAACGACAACCCCAGCACGACATACAGGAATTTATGGGATACAATGAAAGCAGTTCTACAAGGGAAATTCATAGCAGTGAATGCATACACTCAGAAAACAGAGCAAACTGAAATAAACAATCTAATGATGAACTTTAGACAATTAGAAAAAGAGGAGCAAAACAAACCCAAAGCACATACTAGAGAGGAAATTATAAGGATCAGAGCAGAAAGTAATGCAATGCAGACAAAGAGAACAATACAAAGAATCAATGAATCAAACAGTAGGTTCTTCGAAAAGATAAATAAAATCGACAGACCCTTAGCCAACCTTATCAAACAAAGGAAGGAAAAGGTGCAAATCCATGCTATAAGAAATGAAAATGGGGAAATCAGCACAGATCCAGAAAAAGTCCAAAGGACAATAAACATGTACTTTGAAAATCTGTACTCCAAGAAGATGGAAAATCTAGAAGAAATGGATAGATTCCTAGACACACATGAACTTCCAAAGCTAAACGAAGAGGATATAAAAATGTTAAACAACCTGATGTCAATCTGGGAAATTGAAAATGTAATAGAAAACCTATCAATAAAGAAAAGCCCTGGTCCTGATGGCTTCACTGCTGAATTCTACAAAACTTTTAAAGGAGAGTTAATACCAGTACCTCTCAATCTTTTTTTTTTTTTTTTTTTTTTCGCTTTTTGAGACAGGGTCTCGCGTTGTAGTTTAGGCTGGCCCTGAGCTCACTATGGTGCCCAGGCAAGCCACCGCGAACTCAGCTATCCTCCTGTCTCTGCCTCCCGAGTCCTCTCAATCTTTTTAATGAAACTGAAAAGGAAGCAGTACTCCCCAAATCATTCCTTGAAGCAACCATCACCTTGATTCCAAAGGCAGGGAAAGATCCCACCAAAAAAGAAAACTACAGGCCAATCTCTCTAATGAACACTGATGCAAAAATCCTCAATAAAATACTGGTAAACAGAATACAGAGAGTTGTCAAGCAAATCATACACCCTGATCAAGTTGGATTTATCCCAGGGATGCAAGGCTGGTTCAACATATGTAAATCAATAAATGTAATACACTATATTAACAGACTCAAGGACAAAAACCATATGATTATCTCCATAGATGCAGAAAAAGCATTTGACAAAATCCAACACATATTTATGTTTTTTGGGGTTTTTTTTTGGAGACAGAGTCTCGCTTTGTAGTTCAGGCTGGCCCTCAGCTCACTATGTAGCCCAGGCAAGCCTTGAACTCAGCATTCCTCCTGTCTCTGACTCCCAAGTGCGGGGATTACAGGTGTGAGCCACCACGCCCAGCCCAACACCCATTTATGATCAAAACCCTACAGATAATTGGAATCGATGGACTTTATCTCAATATAATATAAGCTATTTCTGAGAAACCAACAGCCAGCATCATACTTAATGGGCAAAAACTGAAAACTTTTACACTAAGATAAGAAACAAGACAAGGATGCCCATTGTCCCCACTGTTGTTCAATATAGTGCTGGAAACATTAGCCATAGCAATCAGGCAGGACAATGATATAAAAGAAATAAAGATAGGAAAGGAAGAAGTTAAACTGTCATTATTTGCTGATGATATGATACTCTATCTAGAGGATCCTAAAAACTCTACCAAAAGACTACTAGACTTAATTACCAAATTTGGTAGTGTTGCTGGATACAGGGTCAATGCTCAAAAATCAACAGCCTTTGTCTACACAAACAACAGACTCACTGAAAGAAAAATTGCGGAGTCAATCCCTTTCACAGTAGCACCCAGAAAAATGAAATATCTCGGAATCAACCTAACAAAGGAAGTGAAAGACCTCTACTCTGAAAACTATAGGACTCTGAAAAACGAGATAGAAAAGGAGATCAGAAAGTGGAAAGACATCCCTTGTTCCTGGGTAGGAAGAACCAACATCGTCAAAATGGCTATACTCCCACAACTACTATACAGATTCAATGCAATTCCAATTGAAATTCCAACAGTATACTTCACAGAGTTAGAGAAAATAATACAAAAATTCATCTGGAAACACAAGAAACCTAGAATAGCAAAAGCAGTTCTAAGCAATTATGACATGGCAGGGGGTATTACAATTCCCAATTTAAAACTCTAGTATAAAGCCACTGTGATAAAAACTGCATGGTACTGGCAAAGTAACAGACCCAAGGACCGGTGGAATAGATTAGAAGATCCAGAAACAACCCCGGATATACTAAGCCACCTTATCTTTGACAAAGGAGCCAAACATCCCCAATAGAGGAAAGACAGCCTCTTTAACAAATGGTGCTGGAAAAACTGGGCTTTAACATGCCAAAAACTAAAGCTAGACCTATCTCTTTCACCATGCACAAAAGTAAATTCACAATGGATACGAGACTTAAACATTAAAACAGAAACAATAAACCTGCTGGAAAACAGGTTAGGTAAAACTCTTAGAGACATTGGCTTAGGCAGAGACTTTATGAATAAAACCTCTATAGCACAAGAACTAGCAGAAAGAATCAACAAATGGGATCTCATCCTAATGAAAAGCTTCTGCACACAAAAGACACTGGCTCTGCTAAAAGACAACCAACAACATAGGAAAAAAATCTTTACTAGCTGTTTATCAGACAAAGGGCTATTATCTACAATATATAAAGAACTTAAACAGATTAGCCTCCCCAAGTTGAAAGACCCAACTCAAAAATGGGCATCTGAAATGAACAGACACTTCTCAGAAGCAGAAGTCAAAGCAGCCAAGAAGCATATGAAGACATGTTCAATGTCACTGGTCATTCGAGAGATGCAAATGAAAACAACACTGAGATTTCATCTCATTCCATAAAGAATGGCCGCGATCACAAAATCAACCAACAATAAATGCTGGCTTGGCTATGGGTAGAAAGGAACCCTTCTCCACTGTTGGTGGGATTGCAGACTTGTGCGACCATTGTGGAGATCTGTGTGGAGATTTCTCAGAAAACTAGGACTAGGGGTCCCATTTGACCCTGCTATACCTCTGCTAGGAATATACCCAAAAGAATTTTAAAAAACCATATTGGAAAGACAGATGTACACCCTTGTTCATATCTGCTCAGTTCGTGATAGCTCAATCTTGGAAACAACCCAAATGCCCATAAACTGGAGAATGGATAAAGAAGATGTGATTTTTTAAATATAAATGGAGTATTATTCTGCCATAAAGAATAACAAGATCGATTCATTTATGTGCAAATGGAGACACCTGGAGGATACACTAATAAGTGAAATAAATAGATCACAGATAGGCAAATACCGGATCTTCTCTTTGATATGAGCACCTGTAGATGCAAATGAGTTCTAGAAAGTATGACAGTTTTTTTAGAATGGCAAATTTCCATAGGAAATTTGGTATGGGAATGTAATGAGGGGAAGGAATAAATACGATTCTAAAAGAAAATAAAAGGGCATGTATATAGGGGGGTGAGGAGGTGTGGGTGGGTAGGAATATGGGTAAAAATGAGAATTAACTTGTGTCATATACTAGTACAATATTCCCCGATGTTATATGTGATTGTGAGATGTATATAAATTGTACCAATAAAGAATTCAATTAAAAAATAATAATCTAGGGCCGGAGGGTTAGCTCAGTGGTTCTGGCGCCTGCCTCGCAAGTGCAAGGTTCTGAGTTCGATCCCTGGTAACCACATATAATGCTGGGTGTGGAGACTCACGCCCACCAACAATCAATACCGCATACCACAATGCCAGACGTGGTGGCTCACGCCTGTAATCCCAGCACTCGGGAGGCAGAGACAGGAGGATTGCTGAGTTTGCAGCGGCTTGCCTGGGCACCATAGTGAGCTCAGGGCCAGCCTGAACTACAAAGCGAGACCCTGTCTCAAAAGCAAAATAATAATAATAATAATAATAATAATAATCTAGAAGTAAAATATATTAAAAGTAAAAGAATCATGTTTTAAGAATTAAAAAGGAAGTATAACAGAGTCAGATTTCAGTAAAATTACTTTAAAAGAACTAAATTTTATTTTATTTAAAAGAACTAAATTTTATTTTCCAACTAAAGTTGGAAAATAAAAATAACATGAGGGCCGGAGGGTTAGCTCAGTGGTTCCGGCGCCTGCCTCGCAAGCGCAAGGTGCTGAGTTCGATCCCCGGTAACCACATATAATGCTGGGTGTGGAGACTCACGCCCACCAACAATCAACACCGCATACCACTGGATGTGGTGGCTCACGCCTGTAATCCCAGCACTCGGGAGGCAGAGTCAGAAGGATTGCTTAGTTCGTGGCGGCTTGCCTGGGCACCATAGTGAGCTCAAGGCCAGCCTGAACTGCAAAGCGAGACCCTGTCTCAAAAAGCAAAAAAAACAAACAAACAAAAAAAAAAAACATGAAAAAACTCACTAGAGAAGCTTAGACTCTATGTAGCAGAATGACTAAAATAATTTGAAGATGAACTCATAGATGATATCTAATTTTAAGAACAGAAAGAAAAAAGACTGAAGAAAAACTAATGACATCAAAGAACTTTGGACAAAATAAAACACACTAATGTACATACAAATGGGAATCTCTGAAGGACAGATGAAAAAAATCTAAAGGAATAATAGGAAAAATTCCCACATTTATTGAAAAATGTTAACTGACAGCTCCAAGAACTTGAATCTGGTACCTTAGATCACTCGGACATCCTGACACCCAGATCCAATAACTTATAAATTCAAAGTGGCTCACACAAAATGTATTCACACTGAACACCAAAGTAAAAATCTTAAATACCACAAGGGAAAAATTATATCATGGACAAGAACAATCAATGTGTTGGAGTTGACTTCTGATCAAAATACAATTGCTCCTCAGTATTCAGGACCTACCATAAATATCAAAACCTGTGGATGCGCAACTCTCTTTTACAGCAGTGTTTTCAAATATCTAAGCATATCCTCCTTTATACTTAGGTGAGTTCCATGCCTCTTGTGCCATGGTTCCTGCTTTCTATATATTTTAATTTAAATTATTTCTAGATTATTCATAACACCTAATATATTACAAATGTTATATAAATTGGTGTTATGCTGTGTTATTTTAGGAATAATTGCAAAGAAAAAGTCTGTGCATATTCATTATAAATGCAGTTTTTTCCCCTACAAATATTTTCAACCTGCAGTTGGATGAATCCATAGATATGAAATTCATGGATATGAAGGTCTAACTGTACTTTTAAAAATCACAATAAAAACATATGATTAGACATAATGGACATTACAAGACTCTGGGATAATACTCAAAGAACTCAATTTTTTTTAAATTGTCCATCACAAAATCTATATCTGACAAAAACATTCTAGGTTTAAAAATAGGGAGGAGGGTTTACTATGAGCAGACCCAACTTATAAGAAATACAAAAAGAAGTGTATGAAACTCAAAGGAAACAGCCCTAAAGAGTTACTCAAATCCACAAGTAAAATGAAAAGCAGAGAGAGTAGTAAATATAAGGGTTAAAATTAAAGAATATCAATATATGTTTAGGGTTTTTTCTGTTGATTTCTTTAAAAAAACACTAACAGTATATTGTTTGGCTTCTATATAGTGCATTTATATAGCACACATTTATATACAAAGAAAGGGAAGGGAATGAAGTAGTTCTGGGCAGTGTATATATTGTGTTAACATTCAGTTGATGTTACTACATTACAATCAGTAATTGTAGTACATTAAAATACTGCCATTAAGAAATACTGTTTTGCCGGGTGTGGTGGCTCACGCCTGTAATCCCAGCACTCGGGAGGCAGAGGCAGGAGGATTGCTGAGTTCAAGGCTTGCCTGGGCTACACAGTGAGCTCAGGGCCAGCCTGAACTACAAAAGCGAGACCCTGTCTCAAAAAAAAAAAAAAAAAAAAAAAAAAGAAATATTGTTTAAAAAGAATTTGACACAATAAGCCTACCTATTTAAGGAAAAAGATAATGAAGAAGGAATAAAAATAATTAAGATCCATATAAAAAACAACTAGCAAATGAAAAAAGTGAACCTGAATATAACAATTATTACATCAACCATCAATAGTCTAAACTCCCAATCAAAGGGCAGAAACTGTCAGAGTGGAAAACAACAAACACTAACTATGTGCTATCTACAACACACACATTATAGATTTAAAGACATGAATAAGTTGAGACCAAAAAATGAAAAAAATATATACTATGAAAACTATAGTCATAGAAGAGCTAAATAAACACATTAATTTAGAAAAGACTTTAAAAGAAGTATTAGATACAAAAGGGTTGTTTCATAATCAAAACAACTGATATAACAATTATATCAACAGTAACAATTATAAACATAAATATATATATATATATACACATACATACATATAAAGCACAGTAGCTTTACATAAAGCAAAAGATGACACAACTGAGGAGAAAAGGAAATATTTCTATTGGAGATTTAGTCTACAGCTATACTACCCGGAACATGCCCAATCTCATGATTTTTACTACAGTTAGAAATTTCAATCATAGCTAGAAATTTTATTTTTCCACTCTGAATAATTAACAGAACTAGGATGAAAATTAGTAAAGATAAGGAAGACTTACTTGAACATTGTCAATGAACCTGATCTAACTGACATACACAGAACATTCCACCCAATGTCTGCAGAATACACATTCTTTTCAGTCACACATAGATCATTCTCCAGGGTAGACTACTAGCCCATAATCACATCTCAATAGACTTACAAGAACTAAAATCACACCCAATATATATTTGATCATAACAGAATTAGAGATCAACAGGAGAAATATTTCTTCAAAAAGATAATACAAATGGCCAATCAGCACATGAAAAGGTATTCACCATTATTACTAGAAAATGCAAATAAAACCACATTTCACATCCACAAGATGACTATAATCAAAAGACAGAAAATAACAAGTATGGGCAAAGGGATAGACAAATTAGAAACCCTCATAACTGTTGGTGTGAATGTAATGATGTCAACATCGTGAAAACAGTCTGGCAAGCCAGCATGGTGAGGCACACCTACAATTCCAGCACTGAGAGAGAGGGAGGCAGAAGAATACTAAGTTCAGGCCCAGCTGGGCAACTTAGAAAGACCCTGTCTCAAAATAAAAAATAAAAAGGACTGGGGATGTAGCTAGGCATGGAGGTCATGGGTTTAATCCCTAGTACCACAAAAACAAACAATAAAAAGCTAGTCTGAAAGTTCCTCAAAAGGTTAAAAATAAAGTTATTATGTGATTCAGCAATTCCATTTCTTATGTGGTTAAGAGAAATAAAGCATATATATCCACACAAAAATTTGTACACGTATGGCATAACAGTATTATTGATAGGAACCAAAGAGGAAAAACAGCTCAAAGGGCACATCAACTGTTGAAGAGAAAGAAGGTAGCAAATCCATATAAGGGGACATTATTTATAAAAAAAATGAAGTACTGATACATGCTACATTATGGATCAACCTCAAAAACATTACTGTAAAATAGAAAATATTCAAAGGGAAATGTGGTAGAAGAGTGAGTAATGAGGGGTAAAGAAAAAATGTGATAGTAATAAAAAAAGGAAAACAAAGCTTATGTATTTAGGGGATAGAGGATGGGGAGGTATGGGGTGGGTAGGGGAATGGGAAAAAATGAGAATTAAATTGTGTCATATACTGGTACAAATTCCCAATATTGGGTGCGATCATGATGTGCATACACAATGTACCAATAAAGATAAAAAATTCTTTAAAAAAGAAGAAATGTATCAGACTCACTGTTGTATGAGTCTACTTATATAAACCATCCAGATAGGAAAATTTATACACTGAAAGCAGATGAGTGGTTTCCTAGGGTGGAGCACAATTCTATACTTTTAAAATCACTGAACTTATGACAAGTGCAATTTCATGGTATTACAAATCATACTTCAGTAAAATAGTTTTTAAAAATGAAATTTTAAATTATGTAAGAAACCATTAAGTTTTCATTATGAATGCTAGATACATAAACACAGTAGCACATGGAGGAGAAAAGGAATTAGCACGTGTTTTGTACATGTACCAACTCCACATAGAGAACATAAGCATTATGTATTGCAAACATACTAATAAAAAAAATTCATTCCAGGGTCCTGTTTACTAAAGTCTCACTAGAACTAATAAATGGTCATTTGACGGGATTGTACTTATCAATTTTCCCCTATTTGTTATCTGCTACTTAAAGGCTCAAGGTTAGACAAGTTTCAACCCAAGGTAGGTTCCAAGGAACAGACATTGTATCCAAAGGGCATGGTAACAGAAAACTGCTCAATTCACAGTGGCTACGAAGCAGTGAGTTGGGCCAAAGAGGAAAGGGCCAAGGACTAGATATGTTCCCACAGCCCTTTACACTAGAACTAATTCTACCTCAGCAGATTTCTCTTCCACTTATTTTAAGTTATGGTTTCTTCTACTCTGTTCAATAGAAGCTCACCTATTTTCAATCTTTCATTAATTCCTCACAATAATTGATTTTTGTTTTAGAGCATTGCTTTTAGATTTTAATATATCTTTCTGAAATTGAGAAATTTGAGCTAGCAAGAGAAATAGGGGCTCATGAATGCAATTCATTACCCTGAACCAATTCCTGGAGGAATCCTATGACATTACTTCAGACTAAAATTCACATCCAAGTATATCAATGTTTTATTTAAAATGACCTTTTAACTTTAGCATAAAGTCCAAGTTTTCTCACCTGATATACTGGATTCTTTATCTTACTTTTGTTCATATTCTCCCTGAGGCAGGAAAGCACTGCCCTTTCTCACTACCTGTGCTCATGTGACACTATATAATAAATCCCGTTTTCATGTTCTGACTTACTGTAAAATTGAAAAATCAAAAACAGGGCCAGAGATTTAGCTCAGTGGTTCCAGCACCTGCCTAGCAAGCACAAGGTCCCTGATTTGATCCTGGTAACTGCATACAACAATACCGGGCACGGTGACTTATGCCCACCTGTGGGAAGCAACCTGGGGGTCTTCACTGTGAGGCCTGGAGATCTGCACTGGGTGCTGCCCTAACTAGCAGTGAGGAGGTCTGCACTATGAACGGTGCTGCCCAGCTCCCAAGAGAACTGCAACCTCATCCTGAGTTATGGGATCTGTCTAGTTGCTGCCTTGGGATGCCAGATCAGTGGCGATAAGAGGTAAACAATCTCTGGCCCAGGGTTGTTCTCCGTCTGCTCCTCAATTAAGAATTTGCTGTTTGGGCCGGAGGGTTAGCTCAGTGGTTCTGGCACCTGCCTCGCAAGTGCAAGGACCTGAGTTCGATCCCCAGTAACCACATATAATGCTGGGCGTGGAGACATGCCCACCAACAATCAACACCGCATACTACAATGCCGGATGTGGTGGCTCACGCCTGTAATCCCAGCACTCGGGAGGCAGGGACAGGAGGATTGCTGAGTTTGTGGCAGCTTGCCTGGGCACCATAGTGAGCTCAGGGCCAGCCTGAACTACAAAGTGAGA
>PVIC010028260.1:5264-23451 GCA_004025085.1 Thryonomys swinderianus
GCTTTTGATACCTGGGTTCAATGTTTCTTAGATATGTTACATTTTAATTTATTAAACACACTCAGCCATTGAGCCACAGACTGTAGAGTTATGTGTGAATGAGAAGAACTCCTGTTACCCTTGAGGAGTGTGATCACAAAGGAAAAGAGAAAAAGTGAGTTAAAGCTTGTCCAGTTCATGGGAGAACTCACTCCACCCCTCCTGGGCTGGATGGAGGTAAAGGACAGAGAGAGCTCAGGACAATAGAAAGTCACAGCCAAGCTTCTTTCTGTCCATTGGGATGGGGTTCCAGCTTGATAGTAAAACATCAGGACTAGCATAAAGTTTACACTTTCTGTGTGGCAAGGCTTCAGCTCACAGCTCAGAGCCTCACTTAATGGACCCAGGGCAAGAGTACAAACAGAGGCCTGTTTATCACACGTCCCAACTTCTAAACATTAGAGATGAAGCTAGTACAGTGTTAAATCAATGGGCTGTATCTTCCAACCACTAGAAATATGTCTTTCTTTTTAATGAAGAATGGCTGGGTTAGACTTTAAACTGGAACTAAAGCTAAACTCCCTGGATTTGGGTACCAGAACATGGCAGTCAGATTTGGCCCCCACATCTTAGCTGGGAGCCCAGTGCTGCTTTCCAGGCTTGCCTTGTTTTGTGCCCGTGTTTATAGGTCCCACTCTGTGTGTCCCTACTGGTCCCAACCCAGTCCTGTTCAGCCACTTCTGGGGTCTTATGACTCACACACTGTAAGGCATTTCAGACACTTGTCAGAGTTCTTTGGTCTAGTAAGGATGGGAAGAGGGAGGGGTTCTAGAAGGGGGCACGTTCCACATTCTGGGCACTTAAATTGGGAGAAAGCTGAAGATTGGAGCTCAAAGCAAGGATCTTTCCTTCCTAGATTTAAGCATGTCACTGATTCCTGATGAGGGCAGGAGTGGGATATAGAGGGTGATAAGTAGAATGCATTTAGCCTTCAATATTACAATGACAAGGTTAAGTACGTTGAGTTCAAACTAAAAATTACAACAAAAGCTCTTTATCTGTGGATGTCTTAGTTACATTTTGTTGTTGTTGTTTTTTGGTCGTTGAGACAGAAAGCTCAGCACTCATATTTTAAAAGAAGAGAGTTTTATTTTGCTCATTTTTTTTTTTTTTTACAAGATTTGGTCAACTGTTAACTGGATTCAAGAGAGAAGCTTCATGGTAGAACCTGGTGGTGGAGTAAGCTGCTCTTCTTAAGGCCACCCCAAGCAGAGAGAAGGGAAGGGCCAGAGAGGGAGACTATCCTCCTAGGCCACGCCCCCAGTGGCCCTCCTTCTCCAATCACCACCTGCTTCTCAACAGTGCACTCAACTGCTGAATTTACTAGTCATTGAATCCAGGGACTAATGCAGGATCCCACCACCTCCAAAATCTGGGCCCTGAAAACCTGAGGGTCGGGATCCAAACTACAATAGTGGGTCACTGCAAATGATACATGCAGGTCTCTGCTGCTCTGTCTTCTTACTCTGAAATGCTGAATCTATAATACAAGGCAAATATAGACACATACAGCCCTGCCTTTCTCCTTCTTTCCCTCTTCTTTTCTTCTCCTTCATCAGTACACCTATCATCACGTTGATAGAAATTGATTTTTGGACTATCTGAATTAAAAGCCTTGAGTTTGTTGTTTGTTTTTGTTTTGATTTTTTTTTAGGGGGTATCACTGCTCCAATTGGTGACCTTGGACTTGGGAGGCAGGTGCTGGAACTACTGAGCTAAATACCTGGTTCTGGCCAGCAATTTTGGCAAATGAGCACTTCTCCTAGAGCCTCAGTTTCTTCACTTGTCAAATAAGAGGTCCCCACCAAGTATTCTATAAAATTATTTATAGCCATTTTATACTGTGGTTTTAGAAAGAGGATTTCTTCTCTTTGTCCATTCTGCTCTATAGAGACTCGTGGTATTTAGAGAAGGAAAGACACAAGTGGAGGTGATGGGTATTGGTCTTCTCCATGACTACAGTTTCTTCATCTCCTTCTTTGCATGGTACATGAGGGAAGTGAAGTTAGAGTTACTGCAAACAGCTGTAAATCCTTGTCTTAAGATTGAGCTGAGCAGGATATGAATGTCATGGGCATTCCTCAACTCACACAGTGTTCTGCTTTTCACTTACCTTTCTCTGCCTTTTACAACACCTTTAGCAGTAGGTCTTTATTTTGTAAAAAGCAAATACACAAAAATTTGCTGCAATTGTTGAAGGAAAGTTGTGCTTTGAGTTCTGTACTTGAGAGTTCTGTACTTTGAGAGATTTTTCTTTTACTTCATCTTTTCCTCCTCCTCCTTCAGTGGTTCTGGGGATCAAGGCCAGGGCCTCACACTTGCTGGGTAAATCTTGTATCACTGGGTGACATTCTCAGCACTTTTAAGTTATTTAATTTTGAGATGAGATTTTGCTAAGTTGCCCAAGCTGAATGAGAACTCAGAATCCTTTTGTTTCAGCCTCCCAAGTCTCTGGGATTACAAGAATACAAAACTGTTCCTAGCATGGGTAAATACTTTGTAGGAAGAGACTGGGGCTAGGTATAACCTGTGTCCTGTCTAGAACTTGGGAAGGACAGCTGGGAAGATGGCTAATGCATGACTGAAAGTAGGAAGCCTAACTCCAGGAGCTCTAGCTTCCTTTAATTTTCATCCTGCAACTAAAGGATTCCTGACTCTGCAAAAATGTGCAGGGGAGGGGCCGGAGATTTAGCTCAGTGGTTCGGGTGCCTGCCTAGCAAGTGCAAGGCCCCTGGTTTGATTCCCAGTATCCACATACAATAGTACTGGGTGTGGTGACTTACACCCACCAGCCATCAGTACCACATACCACAAGCCTGTAATCCCAGCCCTCAGGAGGTGGACGCAGGAGGATTGCTGAGTTCAAGGCTCGCCTGGTTTACATAGTGAGCTCAGGGCCAGCCTGACCTACAAAGTGATCAAAACAAAACAAAACAAAACAAAACAAAACAAAACAAAACAAAAAAAACAGTGCAGGAGGGAAAACTTTTTTTTACCTTTTTAGGCTGTATGTCTGTGCCTAATAGTTAAATTGGCAAAAGGCAGATTATCAGGGGATACTATTTTATTTAATATTTGTATTTGTATTCAGGAAGTCTCATAAAGCAAAATGATCTGAAGATGCTAGGGCCCAAAATGTATACAAAGAATGGAAAATTGCAGAGCTGTTCTGGGACGCAGGGGCTTTCCTGGGGACAGTAAATTATGGAACAGTGGCGTGCAAATATCTGGGGAATACGAATGGGAGGCGGGGCTCTTCTGGCGAATTTGTCGCGCAGGTCAGCTCCTCATCTCTGGTGATGAGAATGTCCTCTCCTTCCTGGCGTAAGGAGGTCCGTTTGGGCAACGAGATGGCCTGCGACCTAGGTTAGGCAGAAAGAAGGAGGTCAGAGTCTTTCCTGATCTTTCTCAAGTGTTTCACTGCAAAATAATCAATATGGTCAAAAAGTTGGTTTTGGGGGTGGCACGTTTCAAACCTCCTCTCTTGACAAACATGTTGCTTTGCCAAGTCTGTCCTTATGGGGGACCTCTAGGGTGGCAGCAGATCCTCAAACCAATATAGGGGCGCAGGGCTGTACACGAGTGAGGCATTCTGAAGATGCTGCCTCCTGCAGCTTCCTAGATATGGTCAACAGGGTGCGCAGCGTCCTGGAGGGGAGGTGGGGAGGCTTCTGTAGGAGGGTGATGGGAACAGGCAGGCTGCGAAAAGGCGAGTGTGCCTGAAAAATAGGCCTTACAAATGGAAACCTGGGTGTTCTGGGGTCCATCAGATCTGAGTTTGAGTCTTGGCTCTGCTTTTACTGACTCGCTGTGGGGACTCATGTTTCTGAATCTCAGCTTTCTCACTTGGAAAATAGGAGACAGGAAAACTTGTGAGAACTAAGGTAACTTGAAGCGCTTAACATCTTGAACAACAAGAGACGATGCATTGTAGAACGACGGGGTCCAGGGTTCTGGGCAGGGTGACTCTCTCCAAGGTGCGCTTCACACCTTGGAAGACCATGCTGACCTTCACTGTCTCCACTGAACTTCCCCACAGCCCTGTGAGCAGAGCTGGCATAATTCCCATTTTAGGTTACCTAGAATTATGTCACAAATCAGGACATGACTGAATGCAGAACCAGACGCAGACCTAGTGTTTCTGTTTTCCCTACCCTTATTCAGCCCTGGAAGTTCTGATATCCAGACTGCATTTTTAATTTAATTTCTGCTTGTGTTTTCCATGTTTTGATTTGGAAAAAAAAAAAAGTTGTACTTCTTATTTACCCATGCTACTGTTCTTAAGACAATGACAGATGCCTATAAAAGCCAGCTGGCCAAATTATAAAATTAAATTTATGTTTAACTACTAATAGCCATCCAGTATTTGGCTACTGATTCTGTAAGAATTGTGATTGTGATTTATCATATCCACTTGACCCCAAGAATCTTCTTCCCCTGTGGCAGTTCATTTCCCACTGAATTCCTTTGTTGAGGACTAAAGCTCCTTCCTTAGTTCAAATTCACTGGTTAAAAACAATTTTAAAAAACAAATGTTCTACCACTCCTGGTCCACCTCAATTATCCTCAGCAAACACAGTGATATCGAGATTCTCCTCTGTCATGAAGACACACATTCAGCTTACTGCTGCTGGGAGGAACTTGGGAAATCGTCTATTTCAGAGTTTACTTCCCTGCTGTCATTTCCCGTGTCAGCTCATGGAGGATTCGACTTTGCTAAGGACTCAGCCTTGGGAACCCAAACTTTCTGACTCCCTTTTGCTTTGCTATTTTCACGCACACTATGAAATCCTTCGAGATTTTAAACAAGAGATCGGCCTAAGAATGCAGGGCAGAGGAACCAAGGGAAACTGACGAGATGCTCAAGGGTGGAGGGCAGGCCGGACGAGGGTGCAGAGGGAAGAACTGGAAGTTTACTGGCAGCGGACATATTACCTCAGGTGCGGGAGTGTGATGATTGTTTGGAATAACGGATACAGTCAGTGTCCCACAAAGGAAGGAAGAATGGAAGACACGCATTTTCCTACACGATCATGCTCAGGGGACCAGAAGAGCCTGAAGTTCCTTTGCTGGCCGTGTCAGCTTCTCCTGGTCATGGATCTTGTTCCCAGCTGGTAGCCCGTGACCACTGCAAATACCTGGAGAGCTTGTGGAGGGAGCACAGCATCTCCACAACTGCAGTGAATCACAACCTCTGGGCTGCCTCCAAAGAGAATGCATTTAACTAAGTCAATGTGCTTTAGAGTCATATGTACATACTTGGCTAGTCCATCTCCGACGTTGATTGTAATGCCTGAGCCAGGAGAGTTCCAAACAGTTATGAAGCAAAACCACTTTAAGTGAATCCAATTGTGAAATAAGGTCATATTGATTTGTATTTGAAAGTTGTAAGAACAGCAGAGGTGCCGTGGGTGGTGAATCCCTCCTGTCCCCGCCAATGCTACTCCCAGTGTCTCCTGGTGTTATTTCCTCTCATTCATGCCTTTGCTACTCCTCTGAGAAACCCACACTCATGCTGTTTTGGGTTATGTTCCTACTTGTCTGATTACTTTCTCATTGCTGAGACAAAATGCCTTTCACTCACAAGTTAAAGGATGAAAGATGTATTTGGCTCACAGTTTGTAGAGATTTCAGTCCATAGTTGGCTGGCTCCAGGGCATGGTGGCATGGCAGAGGGCCAATGCAGAGGAGAAACAGTCCATGGCATGGCAGACAAGAAGTGGACTTTCTTCTTCTTTCCCTTTATATTCCATCCAAACTTCAAGTCTATTTGTTGGTATCACCCACACTTGGGATGGGTCTTCCCTCTTCAGCAATTGCATCATCCACAGCCAAAACTATGCTAAACCAATCAGTGGAATAATCAATTATCACCATCTATGATCCAGAGACCCCCAAAAGCCCCATCTGTGAATGCATGAGGCTTTTAGGGGAAGACTAGATATACAACATAACACTTCTGTACACTATATGCCTTCATAGGAGTGCTAACATCATCTATTATTTTTATTGTTCGTTTTAGCTTTGTCTCTTCCATTGACTCAAAGTTCTCTGATGGCAAGTCATTTAGCTACGTACTTAGTAATGGTCTCAAACCTTAACATAGCCTCCAAGTTAAAGCAGGGATATAATTGGGTCTCACAGACTTAATGAATGAATTCAGTTTTAAATTGGTAGGTTTTCTTTTCTCTTTCTGTCTTATAGTGAAATGAGAACTACCACAGGAGTCCTAAACCTGCTTTGGTCTTCTGTGATTTGGGGTAAATGCCTGCACCCTCCACAGTTACCTGTCTGCTCTGGTACAGACAACAGATTTCTCTGAACCCGGACTAGAAAATGAGCTATCTCAAGATTCAACTATATCTCACAATGACACGGACAGTATAGGTGCTGCAGACTAGTTTGACTTTCTGATGACTTTCTGAGAACAACTCCAAGAGCTGTACAAGTGAACTTTTGTTGCTACACAGGGTCGTGAGCTGTGGGTTTGAGAAGGCTCTGTTACAGCTCTTCACTCCGAACACCCTTCTCTGCTGAACTCTGCATCACTGGAGCAGATGCCCTGAGCCTTGTCCACATTCTTCTGGATGTTTGAAAGGAAATCACATTCAGGACTTTGTTGTCCATTGGCATCTAGGAAGTGTGCTTAACTTTTCAGGCTATGGCTTCAGGGTGCCATGCTAGAAGCAGGTTGTGTGGGAACTGTGAGAAACAATGCAGGGTGTCCTCCATGCAAAACCCGGACTCACCCTGAGTACAGTAGATATAACATTAACACAGGCAGCAGCGGTGAGGGGAGTGGTAGCTCATTTCCACGTAGGCACTTGGCATCTACCAGCTGCTTCTGCGATTCTTCACGTGGCTTTACTTCCTGATATCTCATAACTAAATGCTTTCACTATCATGATTTCCTTTTTAGAGGTGTAGAAACTGAGGTACAAAACAAATAAATGGCCCAAAGCCACATGCCACCAGCAGAAGTGGCATGTGAGTCCCACGTTCTTGGCTCTCTCTACTCTCTGCCCCTTGAGTTATTGAATTCTTCAACTAAGAACATGAACATGACCTCCCTGTGTCACCCCAAAAGTGCCACACATATGTTATTTTTTAAACACATGTTCTATCTCAGCTTGATTTTAGTTCCCCTCCCCATCATATATTCTTTTTTAAAAAAGCATTACAAAAACTGCAGGTCTTGTGTTAGAACCGAGCTCCTCAGGGCTGAGAGGTGAGGCTCCTTATTCTCATTTCACCTTGGGAAGTAGCTGCAGCCCAGGGGCTTTGGCCACGGAGAGCTGGGTCTCCAACCCCTAATCATGACTGCTGTCCCGCATTGCGTGCTCAGAAATGATTGCAGAATGTAAGATGGAAATAAGATTGGAAATAAAACACAGGGGTCATGGACCCGTTTCCCCCACCCTTCCCTCGAGGCTTTGTGTATCCTTCTGTGTCAGGGAAGATGAGGGTCTCCTGGTTGCACTGTGACTCAGAAATAGTAACGGTGTGAGCTGAATTGTTCAGCAGAGGCAGGGAGATGCGGACGTGCTTTTCAGCTTTGCTTTGGGAGATCAGTGGTACGAAGAAACCCACATAAAAGAATCACAGTTTGTAGAAATATTAACAAAGGCTTTTGGGCACAAATTATACCCTGTACAATAATATAGTAGAGATTTTAAAATTGAATACTGTCATTGTTACAAGAGCTCAGTTCCCGCACACAAAATCAGATCTAATGGGATATTTCCAATTAATATGAGGACTAAAAAATATAGCTTGGTGCATTGAGTTTTTAAAAAAGTGCCAAATAAAAAACACTTCATACCAATAATTGATATAAGAAATAAAACATTAAATATAGTTTAAAACATCAAGATGACATGTAATAATTTTCAGCCTTTTGATTAAAAATGGTTTTAATTTTGACTCCCGTTAAAAGCTTTAATGTTAAACCATATAAAACCTTACTATATGAGATTAAAACTGAAAATATGCTCAGTGACTCATATGCTGTAGCAACAGCCAGATTCTAAGGAGTTATGATGAAAGTTTAACCAGTTGCCCATTTCTTTCCCTTGCCACTGTGGCATGAGATACTCGCAAAGCCACCTTCCATACTTTCTGCTGCAGACATGGTTTTGTCCATCGGGTTCTGTGGTACATTTTAGAATCTTTCCTTGACACCTGTTACCTCTACAAGGGCCGAAATACAGGAATTTCTGTGCTTTTCATGTGAATCAGGTGTTCCATAAACATCTGCTTACGTTTGTCATTTATTTAGTGGCAGAAAAAATTTTGTTCTACAGAAAAACTCGTAGAGTCCCAGGGCTCAGGCTGGAAGAGGCCAAGGCAGGTGTGGAAGGAGCCACTCTCGAGCCTGTGGAGGAACTGTCCACCTGTGACTTCTGTGACACGTAACGAGAGTTAGCTCCAGACCCCCTTTTCCCCGCTTCTGCTTTCTTTGTGGAATCTTAATGAAACATCACCATTATTTTGAAGCGTACTTTCCTCATCTATGTCCCCCTGTGGCTGCTGTGAGGATGGAATAGATGGTGACCGCATGGTTCACAGCAGTGGGGCCACGAACAGGACCACGGCCCATGCACGCTGCCCTTTTCCCTAATGGTAACCCACTTCCTACTTCCTCTATCCTTCATTTTTAACCACAGCCACTGAAAATAACTTAGAAAATTCAGCTTAAACTCTCACATCTTGATTTCACCTTCCCGTAATTAGCTCCCTCCTTCAAGACTGCTACTAGTCTCCTGCGCTCTGTGGGACTTGCCCGTCTGGAAAGAATGGTGCCAATGAAATTGCAAAATCGAGAGTCCTTGGCGAGTAGGCGAGCACCTGGCCCACAGGAGGCTAACGAGGCTTTCTCTGGGCACTGGAATCTGGAAGGAAGGCAGGTGGAGCTGATTCACCCAAATGAGGCTCTTCCCTGGGTGATCAGCGGTGCTTTGGGAGCGAGAGACCATTTCTGCAACTTGTTCTCAGAACAGCGCAAGCCGTCTTGGGCCTCTCTTCCCTGGCTCTGGGGGTGATGTCAAGGGTAAGGCCCACTCTCCCCTCTTGGCTCATGCTGCCTACCTGGCTGGTCTCACCCACCTAACTATAAGCATAAATTGCTGGAGATCAAGGATGGGTGGAAACTCCTTGGAGACTAATCAGTTCACCCTCATTCTAGAAAACTCTCTTTCCACCTTTCTGGTTTTCTTTTGCTCAAAGAAAAACCCCTGCTATGTTTCCAGTCTTTACGCACCTCCTTCTTTTTTTTTTTTTTTTTTTATTTGGAGAAAGGGTCTCACTTTGTAGTTCATGCTGGCCCTGAGCTCACTATGGTGCCCAGGCAAGCCGCCGCGAACTCAGCAATCCTCCTGCCTCTGCCTCCCAAGTGCTGGGATGACAGGTGTGAGCCACCACGTCCGGCATTGTACTATGCAGTGTTTATTGTTGGTGGGTGTGTCTCCATGCCCAGCATTCTATGTGGTAACCGGGGATTGAACTCAGGTCCTTGTGCTTGCAAGGCAGGCGCCGGAACCACTGAGCTAACCCTCCGGCCCTACGCACCTCCTTCTTAGCAGTGCCTCACCCACCCCTAAACTATAAGCATCATGGATTAGAGATACATATTTTTCAAAATAACACATCCATGCATGTCCTAATAAGGTATACAAAGAGAGAAATGTTTCCACTCTATTCTCTCTTATTCTTTTATTTTTTAAGTGATCAGCCTTTCTGTTCTGAGGTTCACTCCATGAAACTGGAACCCCAATCTGGAACTCCGGGGCTTCCTCTGTCCTTAGACACAGTCTCCTCTGTTCCTACTTTCTCCCCTGACTTTGATTAAATATTAGCTGTGCATCAGTCTTTTAAACGAGGTGCCATCACTCATATCTTACCGAGTGGCAAAGTGCTCTCTTCTCCATCCAGTGCTTGTGCCACCTCCTTCTCCCCCATCCAAGTCGACTTGTGAGGTTATTCCTGGCAAAAGGAGCCACTCAAGGGAGCATTAATTTATTTGAGTGGATCTGTTTCAAAGTCACTTTGAAAAATGGTTTGTTATGGCCTCATCTGCACAGCACACACAGCCTCTGCTATGGTAAATTCAAGACTCATCAGTAGGTTTCCTCTGGAGAGTTAACCTTTTAAGACCTTGTTTGGAATAGTGATTAAAATATCAATAGGAAAGTGAAAGGGTTCCAATTTTCATAGTCTTTTCCTATAGGAAATTTCCCCCAATACTTATCAATCACCACCCACCTGTGATGTAAAAATTCATTTTCTTGTTACTGATCTTCACAAAGAATGAGGAGCATAGACACAGTTTATACAACAAACCCCAGAAGGATGGGTCAGAAGACATAGAGAAAGCCAGCACTAGCTTGGTGAATCAAACTAAAGAAGCTGTTTGCAGAAATGTTTTGCGAGGTGGTTTGTAGAAGAGCTTATGGCCTGGTACCCTAATGTACCCATGACCCTACTTTCCCTTACATTCAGATGCCACAAGACTAAACTGTTTGCTCAGATCCTGGCAGAGGGGATGGCCACCCAAGCCAGGGCTGGCTAACAGCTGTGTTCTGTGAGATTTTCTAGTTCTTTGCTGAAGCTTTCTATTCTTCTCTGCTTCAAACATGCTCAGAACTGCTTACTTTTGTCAGATACTGTTAACAGCTCTCTCTTCTCGGCGTTACCATCTATTGACTTTTCTCTGAAAAAAAGCAATGCTTCTCTGAGGAAAGTGACAACTGTTTAAGAGATTTCTATTTTTCTAAGTGACCTCTTTTGGCTCTTGGAAAAAAATGAATGATTTTTGAGTGAACTTTGGACACTTCCGCATTACAAGGCCCCGGACCCTATGTAAATCTATTTTGGTGTTTTTTGTTTTTATTTTACACTGCTATGATGGGAAATGAAGGGAGATGGGGATGCTTATTACAGCTTGGAGAAGGGAGACCCCCAGGCTCTGAAGGTGCCGTTCACTGACATGAGAAGTGAGGAGATGCCTGTCCATGGCTGGGTGGAGACAGGAGTGCCAGCTCCTCACATGGTCTTTTCTGAGGTGTAGGATGAGACTCAGCAGTAATAAGCTGTGTTAGAAGACACGGCTTCCCGCCCTCCCTTCTCTGCACCCTTCTGAGGCTCTGTGTATGTGTCAGAGGACCTCCTCACAACCCTATGATTTTACAGATCCAAGCTTTCTTCTCTGGCTTTGCTGATGGCAAATGGGCTAGAAGCATTGCTTTTCTGATTATGTGGCTGAGGGGAGTTACTACTGCTTAAGAGATGTCCGTTTTTTGAAATAACCTTTTCCATGGTCCTGTGACCGCAGAGGACACACTTTGCTCGCCACTTTCTGTCTCACTTTATTAGTGTTTCTGTTGCCAGCTCCCTCAGTTCCAGGTCTGGGAGTTAATGAAAACTGGAAGAACTCACTACTGCTTTGGTCCTTGGGCTCCGAGTTCTCTAGCTGGTCTCTTTTCTTCTCTCCGTGTTTCAGTGCTTTTTGTATCTGTCTTAATTAGAACGTCCAAGTTTTTAATCATACTCAGCAGGAGGGACAGGGGATGTGCACCTACTCTTTGATCTCTGAAGCTGAGGGCCAGGTACTATGTTGCAAGGCTGTGGAGAGGCCTTGCTCTTTGAAGGGAGAAGCTCCGATGGAGGATTCTTGGCTTGTGGAACTTTCTCTTCTCACTTCCTCTCATTCCTGCCTGAAGCATGAACTGAATGCTTGGGAGTGGAGTCTCAGCCATTCCGCGGCCTTGACACGGTAGCAGAATCAGCCTGGTGGCTGGACTGGAACATAAAAGATCCCAGTATAGACATCTTCTGGGTAACCTGGCAATTCTTGGTAAGAGAAATAAGAAAGAGTCTGTACTATTTGGCTGAATATGTTCCTGTCATTGTTTATAGCCTGCTTTAACTCTATAAGGTACACAGATCACTTCTTAAGTAAACTGATGAGCCAAGAAGTAATAATTACCCTAGTGATCTCAGTTTCTATTTTCCTCCATTTCAACTCTTCTCCCTTCACTCTAAGTATCTTTAGCTTGTTCATGGGCTCAATTTTATAGGAATATCTTTGAGTTTTCCAAAAATATGCATCTTTTGATATATTTATCTTCAGTCCATTGTTCCTGTTCAAAAGATGGGAAGTTATCCTAGGTGGTCTGAAAACATAAATATGCTTTGTATTATTCTAAAATAAAAATTCATTTCAAATCCAATAGTATCTGTATAGAATCTGATAGGTTATAAAATCATGTATGTATTGATTATCCCCATGCCACTTTGAAGTTATTACTATTTCCTTCATTTCAGAAGTGAGAAACTTGTGAGTCCCAGACATAAAGCAACGTGTCCCAAGTTGAGCTGATGACAGGTCACCAAGGATGGAGGCACACACTTCAAAATCTAGTCTGTTTGACTCCAAAAACAGAGCTCCTAAGCACTAGGTATACTGGCTCTAGAGCTCACCTTTTACAATGTTTGGAGAGAGGCATTTTGCCAGGAAAGGGAGAATTTTAAATATAGAAATGTAGCCAGAGCTTTGAAAATACGCTTAGTAAATCAGTGCTGTGCTTTGGACTAAGGTTGGCAAATGTTCTGTGGCAGGCCAGAGAGTAAATATTTTGGCTTTTACAGGCCATTCACTCTCTGTTGTATAGTCTTCTGTTTTCCCCAAACTCTTAAAAAAATGTAGAAATAATTCTTAGCTCACAGACCATATGAGCACAAGCTGTTGGCTGAATTTTCCTAGGCACCTGCAGATCACTAAGAGATAGAAGGTACTTCCCAGCCTGGTGAGGCAAGAATTCTCCCAGAAACCTCTGCTCCATCATACCTGGAGGAGGCCTCCAAACCGGTATTGTGGCCGGCTGTTTGTCTCTGTCCCATTGGTATGACAAGGCCTAATAGTAACTTTTCCAGAGGATGGGTTACTGCTTTTCTCACTGGGGCAAGCCACCCGGCTTCAAATCGGATGCATCCTTCATGTGAGTACTAGATCCGAGGACAGGCCCACCTCTAGAAACGTTTCATGCTTCCAGGTGGTGTAGTCGCTGCCTTGTAGAGAAGCGTGGGGGAGGGGTAAGTGTGGCCTGTAGGGGTGATTGTTATGCCTCTCACTAGCCAGGAGAGTGGAAGAATGCTTAAAATTCTTAGCTTCATTTCCCCATGAAAACATTGAGATGGAACCTGTAAAGCTCTCTTCTGTCTGCTGTGATTCTGTGTCGCTGTCTTCTCCCTCATCCTCATGCTAAAACACATTTCCTATGTGACCTTCACATCTATTAAATGGGTCCCTATATTCTCCCAAATGAGTATGAAGGACTTCATGGAGTCTCTCAGTGTCTTAGTTCTGTTTACATTAAGTTAAAGACATCTGGACTTTAACATGAATAAACAACAAGGACTTCATGGAGTCTCTCAGTGTCTTAGTTCTGTTTACATTAAGTTAAAGACATCTGGACTTTAACATGAATAAACAACAATTCTGCTCTACTGAGATTATGCTTGAGAACGCAAGGTAGACTGTTAAGAACATATCAAGACAGCCTGCTACTTATTTGCTTTCAATTTTCTGGGTAATTACTGTTAACTGGGTAGCCATGATTTTTAATTTCTATTGTTAAGTACAAAGGAATATAATCTTTATGCCCAAATATGAATTTTTCATAAAAGAAGTCAAGTTGGGAATATTCTGGTTTTTGATGGCTAAGAGATGCTACCATTGTTGTAAAATGTCGGGACTTTCTTGGAAAATAATTTAGTAATATATATAGCATTAAACCCAGGCTAGCCTCAAACTCACAGCAATCCTCCTGCCTCTGCTTCTTGAGTGCTGGGATTACAGGTGTGAGCCACCACACCTGGCATTGTGGTGTGTGGTACCAGGCGATCAAACAGGGACCTTGCACTTGCAAAGCAGATGCAGGAACCACTGAGCTAAATCCCAGGTTCATGGTGATCTATTTTTTTTTTTTTTGAGACAGGGTCTCACTTTTATAGTTCAGGCTGGCTCTGAGCTCACTATGTAGCCCAGGCAAGCCTCAAACTCAGCAATCCTCCTGTCTCTGCCTCCCGAGTGCTGGAATTACAGGCATGAGCCACCACGCCCGGCCATGGTAATATATTTTAAGGGCAAAGTCCTTATTGACGACAAACTTATGGAAAAATATACATGTGATAATATTGTTTTTATGTATATGTTTGACATATATATGAGAGAAATTTTTAATGTTTAATAATAGGGAAGTAGGGAAAAATTATGGTGCTTCTACTACTAAAATATCATGACCCGTAAAAACAATTTTCAAAAGAAGATATAAAACCAAAGACATATTTTTAATGCAATAAGTAATGATAAGCAAATAGCAAAACTTAAAAGGGTTTGCTGTTTATAACTCTGAGGCTACCACTGCTGTGCACTCAGGTGATATACTGTGTGCTTTATGGCCATCTCATTAAATATTCACAGCAACCCCAAGGCAAGCAGCATTATTACCATTTGATAGTAGAGAAGAGTAGAGTTTAGAAAAATTAAGTAACCTGTCTAAGCTCAAAGAACTAGACAGTAAGTACAGAAGTGGGCTTTTAACTTCAGTGTCTGTAATTGTGGAATTCTGGGTTATACAGTTGCCTATGAATTACTTTAAAACCCTACAAAAACGCAAAAATCCAGGGGTTTGTGAAAGCGTCTGTCTTTGCTTCAGTGCCACTGAGCTGTGAAGCTGGGTGACGGCAGCTGGCTCAGTGATGCTGGGCACACGGACACCACTCCCAGAGCCTCCAGTTCTTCAAGTGGGAGAAAGTTTCCTTGGCTTCTCTCCAAAGAGCAGCAGCCTTCTTTCCCCAAGAAGAGATCTGGTGACTGCTACCTTGACCACAGCAGGGACAAATTGCCGCTGTCTGGAAAGCTCTTGGCCTTCAGGGATCACCGGGAGAGGAGCGGTTCGAGCTTTGCTGCTCTAACCAGAGTGCCCCACACCCCTGTTTGGGCCTTTCTTCTTCCCTTCACATCTGCGTGTGGATGTAATAAAAGTGTGCTGGGGACCGGGCGTGTGCAGGAGGGGAAGCGCCTGAGTGGTGTAATTGAGCTGTTACGGCCTGCCCCTCCGGTGCGCCTTAGCTGCATAAAACATGCAGTCAATAAAACACAACAAAACGATAAAACGAAGCCCTTTGGTGCTCTCTTATTGGGTATTATGCAGCCCAGAAACCTGTGGCCATAAAGTGGAGAATAAGGGAAACTTCACACTTGTAAGAACAAAGCCACTCAGGCCCCAGGTTGAAATAGCCAGCTGAGCTGCAGTTGTATCCTCCTGGCACCTGGAAACAGTTAGCTGTGAAGGCTGTGCAGACCCACCCTGCCTCAGTGCTCACAGGCTTCTAGGAGACCTTGTTAAGGACATGCATAGAAATGTGCTTCTCATTAGGGAAGTCATGGATCCCTTCCACAGAGATGCATTTCTTTTAAATGATAAATTTATTAAATGTGGGCAGAGAGATCATTTGTATCCTTTCCCCTTTGGTGTGTGTGGGGGTGCCATAGACTCCCAGAGTTTGGCATTGCCGTAGGTGCCAGTGCTTCTAGGCTGTGGTTCAAGAAAGTGGTCTCTTTAGACTAGTGGAAAATTGCAAACCAAACCTCAACACTTTCCTATTTCGGGTTAAGACTGAAAGAAAACTGGAAGTTTTTATTGTTGGTTCCTCGTTAGGACTTGTAAAGTAGGCCAGTGCGATTTGTCTATTTTGGGTTTTAGGAACATTTGTTTCCCTCCCCGCAAGAGGTATTTTAAATACCTCCAAGATGACAATTGCAACCCCAAACAACTCATTAAAAACAGCTCCTTTTGGACTTGATTTTTAAACAAAGGATTATGGTGATGATGATGATGATGATGATGATGATGATGACTGACAGCAAGTTGACCTCAGCAGTGCCCATTCTTGGGGTTCAGAGCTACATCCTAAGCACATGGTGGGGTGAGGGGCCCTCCCATGGTGCGACTCACCCTAATGGAAGAGAATCAGATTATAAAAACGGAATAATCTTGGCAAAGTAACAAAATCCGAGTCATCGACGAGTGAGGCATGTTCTAGTCCGCATGCCGTATTTTGCTGTGGGTCTGTCTCCAGCTTCGCCTCCCCTGGACTGTGGTCGAGTGTGGACGAGTGCTGTGGTGGAGTCTGGAGGGGCAGCTAGGAAATTTGAAAGTGCTGGTTCAGGAGAATTTCTGCAAGACGCTGGGGCCATGAACAGATGCAGGAGCGTAGAACAAAGGAGAGAGGGCGCTTCCTCGGCCCTCCGATACTCGTGGGGACGTTCGGCAGAGAGGACTGTGGCAGATGGATGAGGTAACATGTCGGATGTTTTGTCACTACTCATTAGAACTCACCTGAGTTCCTTCAGAGTTAGTCGAGCATATCGAGGTGGACAAACGTGTGATGTTTTATGATGTGTGGAGACTGCTCCTAGCTTCGTCCTGGGTCAGTGAGAGAGAGAGAAGGAGGTAGGCAGAGGGAAGCACCATGGGATATGTATTTTTTCCAGTTAGCATTAGTTTTGTTAAGAATTGTAAGCGCTTTGAAAAGAGCCCGAATGAATATTTCATAAAAGTGTCAGAATGATTTGAGCTTAGATACACAGGCTGTAGTAGCTGTTGAACCCATTTTGATGGATTTATCCTATTGCTAAACTGTATGCTTTTAAAATTCTGCTTGCACAACTGCCAGACATATCTTCTATCCTCAGGTGGCTTTAAAGGGATGCCTTCTTCCAGTTCCTGTGCTGCAGCACACATGGACATGTCTCTGTTGCACAAGGCAGACCCAAGGCCCTCACGATTTCATCCTATAAAGAGACAGCATGTGCCTCGCACTGATCCTACTCCCCGCACAAGAGTCAAAATCCCACTTCCTATAAGTCACCTGATCCTTTGGCTTTCGAGGAGTAATACTATTTGAAGTTTCTTCTGATTTTCTCCTTTTCTACTCTGAAGGAAAGAAAACACCACTGTCCTTGTTGAACATGTCAGCAAAGTATCCTCAGCGTTACCTTGCTTTGGGTCTCAGAGGAGCTGTTATAACAGTCACAAGTTGCTCAGTAGAGGTTGCACACATAGGTAACAAGATCTGACTTCTTGTATCAGACAAAGCTTTTAGGCTTCAGGCACTGAACTCTTGGATTTCTCTCTATATCACATGTCTTGCAAGACTCCCCTCCACCTAGTCCTAACTGCCTCATTTTTCATTTGGAAAAAATTTTTGTTTCATCTGTAAATAATTTCCATCCATCCATCAATTCCCTCTGTTCATTCTTCCATTCATGTGTCTTGCCTTCCTTCTGTGACTGATGTGACCTTCTTTTATGATCTGAAGTAGCAGTTAAGATCATAATCTGCTTTTTATTCTTCTTTCCCCCAAATCAAATGAGAAGTCACATTTGAGAAACGCAGCTCAGCTGTGTCCAGTGAGGTTTCTGAGCAACATGAAACTATTGTTGGCTCCCTCTCTTCCTGGACCTGATACACGGGCCATTCACTTTGTGCAGCTCCACACACTGAACCGTCAGATAAAGATCATAGTTTTCATGTAGTTTATAGAGTAAATATTAAAAAAATACAACCTAAGTAAGTTTGAGGTCCCCCTCTTTGTGGTTAGTGGGAGGGGCAGTGGCAATTGGCTTAGAATACATCATTGAAGATCCCTAGAGTGGAGAGAGCTCAGCTTTTGTTTTATGCCTGCCTCCTGCTAAGCATGGTGCAGGATGCCCAGTGCTAAACAGGGAGCAATGATCCCCCACCCACTGTGCCTGACTCGTATCATTTCATTTGGTCCTTACAAGCTAATATGCTGTTCTAATTCCATTTTACAGTACAGGCATGCAGAGCTCAAAAAGGTTAAGCAATTCTCAAGGTACACAGGAAATTGTAAAGTGAGATTCCAAATCTGGTCTAATTACAAAGCCTGTGCTTAGAGATCACTGAGTAAAGTAGCCCAACTTTCTTAAAATCATGGTGCTATAAAATGTTTAAAAGTCTTTTCTAAACCGGGACGACCCCCATGTGTGAGACTAGACTTACAGTGAAGAGATTCCCAGGGAAGATTGTTAATCTAGCTCTGTCTGGGCTGGACATGGCAGGCC
>PVIC010028261.1:0-17928 GCA_004025085.1 Thryonomys swinderianus
AGACAGGGTCTCGCTTTGTAGTTCAGGCTGGCCCTGAGCTCACTATGTAGCCCAGGCAAGCCTCGAACTCAGCAATCCTCCTGTCTCTGCCTCCCGAGTGCTGGGATTACAGGCGTGAGCCACCACGCCCGGCATTGTGGTATGCGGTATTGATTGCTGGTGGGCGTGAGTCTCCACGCCCAGCATTGTATGTGGTTACTGGGGATCCGAACTCAGGACCTTGCGCTTGCGAGGCAGGCGCCGGAACCACTGAGCTAACCCTCCGGCCCACCAGATAATTTTTATAATCTGATCATATCCTAAGTAATGTCTAAGCTATAATATGTAAAGTAAATAAAAGATTTTTCACTGAAAGATTTTGAAGGAGAAATAATTATGGGAAAGTGGCTTTGTAGTCATTTTGGTTTCACAAATATAATCACCAAAAAATACAGGAAGGGCAAATAAGCAATTCTGTAGGCGTGGAGAGAGATGTGACACATTCTTTCTACTAATAAATCACAACACTTCAACATTTTGATTTAACAATTCCTCTTTTTGCCCTTCACCAACTCAAGAATGAAGGAAATCAATAAATAAGATTACACTAAGCACCTTGTACAATTTTTTACCAGTTGGGGACCAAGCTATCCAATTATGATTTGAGGTTTGCTGAACATTTATTACTATTTTTACCATGTATTTGCAAGAACCTCTAGGAGGCTCATTTGGTCGAGGCGGTAAGTAGAACATTAATGTAAATCAGTATTGATTGTGCTATGAGTGGCAGTAAGGAATACAGTGCACCGAGCAGAATAACTGAGTTTTCATTTTTCACTTGATAACAGAAAAATTACCTGAGGGTAGAACTCATTAATTTCATGAAAATCAAGGGAATAATATAACCCAAAAGGCCCCCACACAAATTCTACAACTGCTACTTTTCTTTATCAATATTTTCACAGGTGGCATAAAAGTAGGCAAGTATAAACCTATGCAAACATCAGTATCATGTAAGACTGTTCTTATATGTGGGCCAATACTATTATCCCGTGATGTAGACATAACTGACTACAGGTCTTTCAATTAACAAATGTTTTCTGTATACTTAGTAAATATGAGGCTCTTGGCATAAAGTGAAATATGCGTGGGGAAATCGTTCAGGAAAAAAGTTAATTATTAAATTATGGTAGTGGAAATGCAGTGTTCAGCAGGCCACTGGGGTGGAGGATGAAGCAGAGAGAGGACAGTGTGCAGTGTGTAGTACGGTGCCCAGTGAAGCAGCCCTTTTGCAATCTCGAGATCTGAGTTAATATTTGATTAAGATCTGATGACTATGTGGGAGTTAACTAAGGAAAGACCTGAGGAAAGAACTTCTAAGACTGAGGAGTCTGAGGAAAGCTCTCAACAGGAGGGATGGAAGACTCATTCAGGGAAGAGCAGGCGGGCCGGTACATGGCAGCGGGGTAAACAGGAGGTTCAGGAGAGACGGAGCAGAGCCCAGAAGTTGGAGAGACTTGTAGACTATATCAAGGATTTTAATTTTTACTCTGTGTTAAGTGGGAAAGTATTTCAGGGTGTGGAGCAGAGCAGTAGTATAACTTCCTTATATTTAAAAGGTTTATTTTGGTCACTATAAGGATAAGAAGGATAATGTTGAGGCAAACAGTGGGGGGTAGGCTTGCTGCAAGAATGAAGATCAAGCGAGTAAACATGAAGGATGAGAAGGAGTGAAATGAAAGGAGCAAGATGTGTGAAGCTCAAAGCCTGAATCATCTTAATTTATAGCTCACAGAAACTATACATGGAGCAGATGACGTGTATGCTATTAGGCACCAATGGTGCAAGGCTATGGGTTAGAATGGGTGGGAATGGCTGGGTATTTATAAAATTCCATTCAGTGGGAAATTTCATAATAACCCCACATTTGCTTTTATTCCATATCAGTAATCTGCCCTTATTGATATATGTCATTTGCTAGAATTGTCAGCACCTGCCACCCTTCCTATGACTATGATAACAAACATCACCAAATTTCTCTTAAAACTATTGAGCACCATTTTCTCATATTCTGGGAGGCAAAAGTTGACAATTGAGGTATTGGTAGGGCCATGTTACTTCAGAAGACTCTAGGGGATGATTCATCCTTTTCTTTCAGCTTTTGGTTTCGCCAGAGACTCCTTGGTTTAAGGCAGCAAATTCTAACCTCTGCCTCTGTCCTTCCATGGCTGTCTTCCCTCTGCATCTTGACTTCACAGAGCAAGCTCTTTTCTGTATCCACATCACTCTGTAATTTGGGCCTAACAATGGAATATGCTGTATCCAGTTTGACTTCTCCTAATTAATTACAGTCACGCTATACTTACAATTATATTGCAAGCACACTATAGCCATGGACGTATGAGGAGTTGGTTAAAACTAAAATGAATTTGGAGGGACACAGTCCAGCCTGTAACACCACCCAACCTTCTATAAAATGCCATTTGCCCTCTTGGCTTTTTAAAATTAACTTTATAACTGATTACATGAAAAGAGACAATTATACATGGGGTACACATATAGTATGTAATATTTAAATCAACTAAAAGTTCAACATTTATCCTTTATGATTAAAACTTTCAAATTACCTCTATAGTTTTGAAATATACAACATATTATCATCATGTCTGGTCACTGTGCTATGGAACAGGACACCAGAACTTCTTACCCCAATGTAGCTGGTGACTCTGCCCTCACTGACCATCTTGTCCCCTTGCTGTCCCCCCCACCTCTGGTAACCACCACTGAGCTCTGACCTGTGTCAGTGTTCCGTGTCTGGACGAGATCATGTGGCAAGTGCCTTCCTGTATCTGCATTACTGCACTTAACGTGGTGATCTATCTTTCCATCCTTTCTGATTTGAATGTTGGAATCCCATTCTTTTTAAAGAGGGCTGGAATCCCCTTGAGTACATTTTCTTTGTCCACCGATCCATTGATGAACACTTAGGTTTATTCCATTTCTTTGCTGTTGTGAATAGTGCTTGAAGGAACCTGAAAGTATAGATGTTTCCTTAACATATTGGTTTCATTTGCTTTGGATAAATGCCCAATAGTGAGATACAGATATTGCTATAGTTCTATATGCAAGGTTTTGAAGACGTGCTACACTGTTTTTCATAATGGCTGTACTAGTTTCCAGTCCCACCTGCCATGTGCACAGTGACACAAGTTCCTATGGCCCCACACCTGCTATTTGTTGTCTTTTTTGCTAAGAGCAGTAATACTGGAAGGAGGTGACATTTCTTTGTGGTTTTGACTTGCAATTCCATGATGATTAGTTACTGAGCATTTTTCAGCACTAATATTCTTTTCACTGAAGATTGCTTTGGAATTGAAAGTTTGTGTGTGTGTGTGTGTGTGTGTGTGTGTGTGTGCGTTTCTGTATAAAGTTTAAGATAATTTTTCCTGGTTCTATGAAGAATGTCAGTGGTATTTTGATAGAAAGTGCATTGAGCTCTTATATTGCTTGGGTAATATGAACATTGAAATAGTATTGATTCTTCCAATCCATGAAAATGGATGACATTTCATTTGTTAAAATTCTCTTGAACTTCTTTCATCAATGTTTTGTAGTTTTCATTGTAGACACTTTTCACCCATTTCATCAAATGTTTCCTATATTTTTGCAACTATTGAAATAGACATGATTGTTCTCTTGATTTCTATTTCAGATAGCTTAATTGCTTCAGATGTGCATAATTGCTACTGGTCTTTATATATTGATTTTTGTGTTTTACACTGTTGCTGGATTCATTTATTTGTCCTAATAACTTTGTTTTATATCACTAAAATCATTTGAATTTTCTATACACAATACCATGCCAGTGACAATTCCACTTCCTGTTTTCCAACTTGAAAGCAATTTCTTTTCTCTGCTTCAATGTCCTTTCTAGAACTTCTAGTATTTTTTTTTTTTTTTTTTTTGAGACAGAGTTTCACTTTGTAGTTCAGGCTGGCCCTCAGCTCACTATGTAGCCCAGGCAAGCCTGGAACTCAGCAATCCTCGTGCCTCTGCCTTCCAAGTGCTGGGATTACAGGCGTGAGCCACCACGCCTGGCACTGTGGTATGTGGTATTGATTGCTGGTGGGCGTGAGTCACCATACCCAACATCAGAACTTCTAGTATTGTTGAAAAAAGCAGTGAAGGTAAGCATCCTTGTCATGTTCCAGATTTAAGAGAAAGTTTTCAGCTCTGGTCCATTCAGTATGCTAGCTATTGGGTCATTATATATGAATTTTGTTGTACTCAAATATGTTCCTTCTATACCTAACTTCTTCAGCATTTTTCTCATTGGAAGGTGTCAAATTTTAAAATGCTTGCTTATTTATTTATTTCCTCTCTAGCTTATTTCTTTATTCCTTGCTGTGGTATATTGTGCTTATTCACTTGAATGTGTTAAATCATACTTTCATATCTCAGATGAATCTTACTTGATCACTATGATTTTTTTAGCTGCTCTTAGTTTCACTTTACTAGGATTTTACTGAGGAGTTTTGAATTTATGTGCAACAAAGTTATTGGCCATAGATTTCTTCTATTTTTTCTTTTTTTTTTTTGGTGTCCTTATCTGTTTTTGGCATCCATATAATGCTGATCAAATAAAATCTGATTGAAAGAATTCTCTCCTCTCCAAGTTTTTGAATGAGTAAAGAAGCATTGATAGTAGTTCCATCTATGTTTAGCAAAATTCAGCAATGTAGTTGTCTGCCTGGATATTTCTTGTGAGACTTTTTATTAATAAATTATCAATCTGTTTGTCATTGGTGTATTTGTTTTATATTTCCTCATGAGTTCCTCTTTTAAGGTGTATATGTTCAATAATGTGTTTGTTTCCCTTGTAATTTGTTGGCATATATGTCTTCATAATAATCTCTAATGATCTTTTGTTTTTCTGTTGTGCCAGTTTTTTAAAAAAAAGAGCTAGTTGATTAATAAATGAATCATATAGAAAGTGGGTGAATACATTCTAGGAGTTTTCATTTCTTTTGAAAAATGTAAAAATTAATTTATATACATGTAAATAATCAACTCAGAAATGCATATTGAAATTCTAACCATTATACATGTAACTTTATCATTGTTTGTCAAGTTAACTTTTTGATTCACAGTCAAGTTTTAAAACCCAAGTTGTAATTGTGTTCTAGAATGCATGATTGATATTGTGAAATAGTAAATATTCAAAGGAAAATGGGGTTTAGGGGTAAATAATGAGGAAAAACAATTGATGGTTAAAAAAAAAGGAAACAAAGCTTGTGTATATAGGGGTGGGGTGGTAGGGTGTGTAGGGGAAAGGGAAAATTGAGAATTAAATTCTGGTACAAATTCTCAATTTGGAGTGTAATTGTGATATGTATATAAAATATACCAATGGAAAAAACTTTCAATAAGTATTTATAATAATATAGAAAGAAAGAAAAAGTGTAAGTCCTTAAATTGTGACTTCAACATTTAATTTAAAAATCATGGCCGGGCGTGGTAGCTCACGCCTATAATCCCAGAAGTCTGAAGGCAGAGACAGGAGGATTGCTGAGTTCCTGGCTTGCCTGGGCTACATAGTGAGCTCAGAGCTAGCTTGAACTACAAAGCGAGACCCTGTCTCAAAAAAAAAAAAAAAGATCATGACATAATTTACAGGGAAAGGTTTGTCATAAACAAAACAGATGAAAGAGTAATAGCTGAGAAAGTAGAAGATCCACACAGGGGAGTACATAAAACTTTTAGCGAGACAAGCAATGTGAATAGGCAGCACTGGACTCAGACTGGTCGGCACATGACAAGGCAGAGCGAGTGTTGTAACGTCAGTGTACTAAGTGTACAAGATTAAGCTCCTATGGAAGCAGTGGCAATTCCTTCAAATGCCTGAGCCCGGCGTGCAACAATGTAAATGTTCGCATTTTAAAAAATTATCACACCCAAGTATAAATATAGTGTTTCTCTGGTGTGAGAAACCAAAAGTATATATAAGGCCCAAAGTGTGTAATAGATATTGTGAAATAAGAAGAAAATGTTCACTAGGAAGGGTAACTAGGGAGGGAGAAGGGGAAAGGAAGAAAATAAAAAAAAAAGTGAGAATGGAAGAAAAAATGTAAACAAAAATTTTGTATATAAGGAAGGGAAATATGGGTTGAAGGAATGGGAGAAAAATGGGAAAATAAAAAAAGACCTTCAACCTTTTAAAAAGTGATCATTATGTATATCTAAAATACCAATAAATTAAATAAAAGATAAAAATATTATAATTTGGAAAGACCAATAAGCAAAAAGCAAAAATAAAAAGCTTGAATGAAGGTGAGAAGAAAAACAAATCTGGATTGAAGACCTTGATTCCTGTCCAGCCTTACAGATGTTTTTCACTGCAAATATTGATCAGCCTGTCTGCAGGAGCAGCGTCCCCAGGTTTCCCGCTGTCTCCCGGGTCCACTTTTTAGATGCTGGGTCAGCAGGAGCTCTGCGAGGGTCTCGAGTCCGGAACCAGCTGGTTGCAGTGGTAGAGGGGGATGGGATCAGGAGAAGAGTCAGAATGCCCTGGTTATTTACCCTGTCTCCGGAATGTTTCGCCATCTCTTCAATAAGTATATCCAACGTGGTACACGCTAAGTGACTATCAGCCTTGAGCTCTCAACTAGCTCAGAGTAGTGTGTGAAACAGGAAGATGGACCACCTGAATTTTTGAGGTGCTTTTCAGCTCTGATAGTCTATAAACCAGTGTGTTTGGACTGTGTATGTGCAGGTCCATCCTCATGCTCTGTGTATGCATGTTTTGTCTAGCAGGTAAAAGTCGTCAGGCTTTGCCAGGGTCTTGAAGAATGATTTATGAAATGCACAGGACTTATAATACCTTTTGTTGACTTATATTACAATGTTGCTGTGCTACTAATCAAAAGGTGAGGCAATGTTGTGGAATTTTTAGGAGCCTGCTGTCACCAAATTTCAGTGCTTTAACTGACTTTGAAAATCCACTTTTCCATTCTCTCTGTCTCTCTCTCTCTCTCTGACTCGCTTCATTCTCTCTTCAGACCCTCTCTTACTTTCATTCTTTTGTTCCTTTCTTAAGTCGAGATGTATTGGTGATATAGTCAGATGTCTGGCAAATAATATAAAGTATACTGCACTATGTAAATGTAGAACAAGATTTCTCTGTCTGCCTAGATTCATTCTATTAATTCAGTACATGATTAAGCTCCCCCAAGTTGACACATTCTAGCTAAAGGTAAGCTCTGGAATCTGGCTGGTTTTGAGCACAGACATTACTAAATCTCAAGGTAACCTTTTCTTTTCCTGTGAGGTAGGAAAATGATATCACTTTTCCCACACAGTGATGAGAATTGAAGCAAATGGAATGGACGATATACTTAGAACATTGACCAACACCCATTAATAAATGTCAACTATTCTTTTTATGTGCCAATTATTGTGCCACACCCAGCCTCTAAGGCTCTGCAGATTAACATTACCTGAAATAGAGAAACCTCCTTTGTCCTCCTTATTACCCGGCAGTTTTGAAAAATAGATGCCAATTTTCAACAGTTGCAGCTGTGCTACATTTCTTCAAGTTGAGCCTTGAGAAATTTGGCAGTAGCAGTCAGCCCAGCTCTTCTCAGGCTCTAACAGCTGCTTCATAGCTTGGGGTTGTCAATCTGCTCAGAATGTTGCTCTAATAAAAATTCAAACCAGAACTTGAGTTTTCATATTTTCATGAGTTACTTTCCAGACAAAGAGTAAAACATTACAAAAAGCAGTATACGTTTTACAATTATATCAGAATCATCATGTATTGCTGGTCAGTCCTTTAAAATAGAAATGGTAACTTATGAATTACTTGGGACCATTATTACATAAGTGCACACAGGAACTGAAGTTTCCAGGACCTCTACTATCAGATGGCAGTGTTTGTCACAGTGGCAGTTCTCTCTGAGTTAGGTTCTTTGCCTTATTATTTGTGTATATTTTCCATCATCCCTTGATATCCACCTTCCGTTTAAATGAATCCTGCTTCGCAATCGTTTTTCTTTAATCTTCTGTCCACACTCCTCCCCTTACTCTTTGACTCTTCTTCTATATACGTGGTCCATCCATCCCATCTCCATACGGGACTTTGGGTTTTGTCAGGGGAGACGAAGCTAAGCGAAGGTCGAATAAGTCCTCACCATTTTAGGCTGAGTCTTCTCAGGAAAAACATAATCTCTGAATTGTTTTAAAAAATGGTGGCCAGGCTGTTTTTTTTTTTTTTTTCCAGGAATGTCCGTGTATGTCTAATCTGCATCAATGAGGCAGTTTCAAAACTTGTGACCTGAGTACAGATACCTGTTTATAAGGAATAATTAGGTAGAAATGAAATTAAAAACCCGAGAGGGTTACAGCGGGTGTAGGGTGAGGAGCGCACCGTGGGTGTGAGATCATAATATTGGGGAGAAGGAAATGACTGACGATGCTGGTGTCTGTGAGTCCAAGAGGCGAGCAGGAGTTTAACAGAGACACAGCTCACTGTGGTGGTTTCAGAGAGAAAGGACAGTGAACTGATTCTGCAGGAGCGAGAAAAATTCTAACCTGGACTCAGATGTTGTGACCAGAGGAAAGGACTGTTGGTAGAGAAGTGCTTTGTGATGCCTGGAGGAGCCAAAGCAGGGGGAGGGGCTGTGCTAATATTGTTAGTCTTCCTGTAGCCCCCAGGGACAGAGGCCAGCAGGCTCTAAGTGAAAGCAAAGAGAGGATTTGTAGGGTCCTATCTGTCCCCATTGGAAAGCACAGTATGAAGGGTAGATGTGGAATAGACAGGTACCAATTTAAGAACTGGCACAAATTCTGAGACTCATGATCCAATTTAAGACCTTCGTCAGTGCAATTTTTCCTGAAAATACTTCCTCCAATATTTTCCCCAGCATTTACTCCTTTTGTATTCCTTGTATGCTTCATATTCTAACAGTCTATTGGGCATTCTGAAGCACTCAGGTTATATTGTGAAGTGCAGGACTATTATAGGAGAACACATTCATATAAAATATACAGATACATTGAACACGTTTCTTCTTAGTTGACTAATGGCTTCATGTACTCACAACTTTGAAGTTTCATAGTGAATATAATTCGCGTGTGAGCAAGAGACATTTCTTTCATTCTATTTGTCCTCAAACAGATCACAGTACTAGTTATTTAGTAGATAATCTAAAAAAATACCTAAAATTATCTTCGAAGTCACGTATTATTTCTAGTAGTCTGAAACATAGCCTAGCACTATCATATGCCTTTTGGTAACAAATCACCCAGGAATCCTAGTAGTGTAGGAGAAGATATAAAATTGGACAGAAATTTAAGTGTGTTATTAAAATTAATCCACCAGTATTGGTAGACCAAGGTGGAAGTTGACAATTTAAGTCTCTATGTTATAAATTCTAAAAGACTTATTTATTCATAAATATTTAGACAATGTAACACCACTGTGATTGACTGAATGCAACGATGGTTCCAATTTTCATTTAAAATAACCGACTAGCTGAATCGTGCTAAAGAAATGGAGATATTTTACAACTAAGTGCTGAGTTGTTATGCAACAGCTAACACATAGTAAAGCTAATACAATTGGTTTTAGAACAAACTGCTTCAGTCTGTGTAGGAAGAAATTCTATCTATACTGTAACCTAAAATATGCTGGTTTAATTATCTTTGCCATTTACCTTTTATATCACTAAACTTTTGTTCTTCTTAGCTTAGAAATAATATTCATCACTTCAGTATATTGCTTTCAAGTTTTCATACTCCAAGAATCCATTTTATTGATTAATAAGATATATTTAGTGAGTTAGAGTAATCTAGTTGGCTTCTAGACATCCTCCCAGACAATTAATCGCACAGTGAAAGTTTCTATACTAAAAATCAACTACAGCATTACTAAGATACAACAGTACATTTTGCAGTAAAGTAAAAATGTAAATGCAAATCTTATAAGTTCAATAATTTATCAAGGACATATCTATATTCATACTGAGATGGGAAAAGAAGAAGGCAAAAGAAGTGCTGCATAAGACAATGGTGATCTAAATGCTCATTGGAAGTTTTTAAAGGAAAAGTACTTAGATAATCCTAGTTATATTTCCAAGTGGCTTTGTTAACCATTGAAAACAGTGAGTTGTTTAATCTGAACTGCATTTTAGTGAAATAAATTTTATTTTCTTTAAGTACAGCAACTGATGGATCAGTGACATTTATCAGAACAAACTTTCTCTCAAATAGTGTATTTCTTAACCTCTAAAAGAAGTAGAATCAAAAGCAAAGGCCAATAGTTCTCACAAAGCTCCTACTTTTTATTTCTAATTTTTGATTCAATATGACTAATTAACAGTGTACTGTACTTGTCAGCTCCAACCTGTCTGAAAATCATTAGCTACAAGCCTAATTAAAAAAAAGTAAATCTAAAAATTTCATTTGTGAGGTGATACTGTTCCAGAAATTAAAACTTTACATTTAATATAGCAGCTCTTTTAAAATTATAAGTGGAACTATATACTATCCGATTTTGTACACTTTCAATACAAATTCTGTTAATTGATGCTCTATTTATCTCAAAATAAATGCTTTTTCAAATGTAATAATATGGCTTCATTTCCCCTCTGAATTAACACTTGGAATCTTTTGTGAGATTTTTCTGGATAGACTTAGAAACAAGTAGAGGACAATAGTATTTCCATTATTCTCTTAAAGTAATCTAAATGATATTAGAATCCATTAAAGATGTAGTTTAGGATATGATGCTATTGAGTTTTAAATACAATTATTTTAATACTTGTTATAAAATCAGTTCAACAAATGCAGATACTCTAAGAAGTAAGAACATTTTGAAAAAAAGTCCAGCTTATAAAATGGCAAATCAATCACTACAGACAGAAAACAATAATTGGAAGAAATTAATGGAATTAAATGTGTTGCAATATAATTCTCAGATGATCACATCTTCTTAAACTCACCTGTTGGACATTTTATATGAATGACATTGATATAATTCAGGAAAACTTATGTTATTATCTGAAGTTTTTGGATTAATAGTTATATTTTTTAAGCAAAGGACAGAATTGTACAACATATATCATATATCTAAGATTTTATCCTGAACTTGATTAGAAGTGTATGCCTGATGCTTGTATCACAAATTCAAGCTTGTTTGTTTATATTTATGCAAAAAATCCAATGTGATTCCTCTTGGAAAGACCATTGGATGTAAAAGCATATAAACTGCTCAAAACATTACCCCATTACTAAATTACAAAGTGGTGGTTTCTTAAGTCTAGCATGGCATTGTGAAACCATTGTCAGCATGCTTGGCACTAGTTTATTATGGAGTGACATCAAGAATCCCATCAATAGTATTTTCAAGCCAATAGACCTCAGCAGAAAAAGGGAAGACAAATATTATTTTCTTATATCATTTCTAATTTTAAAATACTTCTCATTAAGTTAATTGCTTTGTTTTCAAACAGAAGGAATTTTATGAAGTAGAATTGTATAAGTTTAAAAATAATAATCTTGACATGTCAGAGATAATTCAGTTTCAAAAGCTAAAGCCAATTTCTCCACTTTAAAGTATACAAGAAACTATACTTTTTTACGCTTTAGTTGAAGAGACTTCAACAAACTTAATTATGGCCATTTAAAACTATAAATATCATTATAGAAAATGCCTTAACATACTTACTAAATTAGAAAATGCTTAGAAGAGTGCAGGGTGCATAACATATACTCATTGGTCATTATTATTATTATTATTATTGTCTCTGTTCCTCATTCTTGAAATTCTTAGCAATTTGTTTTTAAAAATTGCCTATTCCTGTAAATAAAAAGAGCAGCTCTATTTTTCTCTCATTAAAAGAAAATAAGACACACTAAACTCAGAATTTGTTTCTCATACACCATCCCTTAGAGAAAAACTGTTCCTCCTAGTTGTTTGCTCTACAGTCAGTCAATAGTTGAGAACTAATGCATTGAGTGGATAAATGTACAGAATATATACAGTATGAAGGTAATGATATAATGTTAAGTGAAATTAATCAGACACACAAGTTTAAATATTTTATGGCTTCTCTTATATGAGAAACCTTAAATATAAATGACCCAAAGAACAAAATAGATGTAGATGATAGGAAATAGGGAGATCTTTTGTGAAAGGGATCAAGAAACCTAGGGGTAGAAGGGAAGGAGAAATAAAAAGAATTAAGATCTGTTACATTTGTACACCAAACTCCTAGAATGAATATAATCATTATGTACCTTTATACTAATAAAATTAAATGACAATATGATGGGGTTTGTCAATGTACAGTATATAACAATTATGATATAATAATTCACAAATGGGTTGTATATTAAAGTATTATTTAATTAATGGTCTTCCAGTTGAACATTTCTGTAGTATCTTGTACTTCTCCAGAGCCTACATCATCAAACTGTAATTAAACAGTGAATTGTGAAAATATTATATAGTATGTGTGCACTAAAGGTGAAGTCCATGGTCTCACCTATCATATCTTCCCAAAATCTAGCACTGTGCATGATGCTGACTAGGTAAATAATGGAAGAGTTGAAATAAACAGGGACACACTTACAATGCATGACAGAGATGGTAGATTTCTTGCTTCTTATTCTAAGCATATTCCACTTTTTCTGTCTCTGTACCAAGTTAAGAACTATAATTATGCTCAATTCTGTCACACTTTTAAAATGTTTGACTATGAATCCATTTTTAGGTGTTAATGGGATTATGTGTGTGTGTGTGTGTGTGTGTGTGTGTATGACTGTGTCTGTCTGTCTATCTGTCTGTCTCTCCTGATTAAGTGTAGTTAGATGCATAGGAAAAGGTTTCCCTGTTCCCTGTTGTATTTTGTTTTCCTTCTCTTGCTAGAACTGGCAAGAAAATATAATTACACTTATTTTTCAACTTCAGTCAATAACTGGACATAAAATCCTTTTAAACTCCTGTGTGTTTCAAAAGAACTCCTATTATTTATCTCACTGCATAGAAGCACAAAACAAGCCATGAGGAAAATAAATGAACTGCAACCACATCAGGTTTTCTATGCATCAAGTTGATCTAGCAGGGGGTTATGCTGATGTGTGCGTCCACTCTGTTACCATGTGCATTTGATGAGACAGACAGGACGACTGACAAAACATGTCCGATTGTGTTCCCCAGAACTTCCAGGTTTATCGCATCTCTAGGTCTTGTCTAGAATGCCTGTACTATAAATATTTGTCTTCTCAAATCCTCCCCGCTGGAGCCAGAGTTTTAGCTCAGTTGTTCCAGTGCCTGCATAGCAAGCGCAAGGTCTTGGTTCAGTCCCTGGTAACCACATACAACAATAGTAGGCGTGGTGACTCACACCCACCAGCAATCAGTACCACATACCACAATGCGGGGCATGGTGGCTCATGCCTGTAATCTCAGCACTCGGGAGGCAGATGCAGGAAGATTGCTGAGTTCAAGGCTTGCCTGGGCTACATAGTGAGCTCAGTGCTAGCCTGAGCTACAAAGTGAGACCCTGTCTCAAAATAAACAAATAAACAAACAAACAAATAAATGGAAAAGAGAAAGAAAAAGAAAATCTTACCCACTATAATTTAAAGAAACTACATAGTTTTGCTTTCTTTTTCCCTTCCATATTATGCATGCAATTCTAATTCATTTAATTTGGTAACAAATATTTCTTGAATATTCCTGGTACTGTACATAGTTGTAGTGGAACAATAGCAAAATATATAGTCCCAAACTCATGTAACTTCAATCTCAAGATAGAATACTATATGAATTAGTGTAGTATTTTAAAGAAGCACTGTATGTGTAAACCTGTACAGATAAATAACTTTCATCTATGATGCTAAGGAGAGAAAACTGGTCAGGGAAGCTCCACTGCAAGTTACTCACTAAGGCTTCTGAGCTTCTTGATTAATTTGGAGAGAGCTCTGGATGGAGAAAGAGCCGTCTATTTCCTTCTTGGTTTTGCTGAGCTTTCTGGGCCAGACCTTTTGGATGGCAACCTGTTCCTAGGTACACAATGATAGAGAAGTGGGAATCCATGCCTGTGACCCGTACTGGCCTTTTAAGCCATGTGTTGGTCAACGTTCTACTGAGAAACAGAAATTCACATATAAGGGGGCGAATATGTGAGTCCTCATCTGAGTCCACAGGCCTCAGACACAGAAGCTCTGAGGTAGGGAAGCTGACATCTCTCACCTAAAGCAAAGAGGGTGAATCAACCTTTCTGAGCCTTTTTGTTCTGTTTTGCTCAAAAAAGTTGATAATTTTCTTTCATACTGAGAAAGGCCAGCTGTTTTGCTCAGTTCACTGATTCAAATGCAGGTTTTTTGCAGATGCTCCTACAAAAGGGCCCGGAAGAAATGTTTCACAGAAGCTGCCTCTCTCTCTTCGCCCAGTCTATTTCACACATAAAACTGACTATCACAGCCCAATAGTTTAGCTTGCCCTGTCAGGTTTGGCCTAATGCTTGGAAGACCTGACAACTGCTGCCTTATTAATCAAAACAGTCATGCTGACTACTTTATATGGCCATTTCTTATTTCTTTTCTCTTAGAATTTAGTGAAGCCATAGAAAAGTCCTTGCTTTTCTTAGTTCAACTAAGAGAGTCAAAGAAAAGAATTTTCACTCTTTCTTGATCCAGAATAAATATGCACTTGGGGTAGAAATGTTGACAGGCACAGTCTCTATGCAAGAAGGTAGTAACATGAGTGGAAACTTACATATAAAAATAGGTAAATTGCCTGGGCTAGCAAGATGTTTCACCTATTTGTGATAAACCCGGGAAATTTGCATTTTATTTTTAACAATAGAGATCTCTTTCCATATTCACAACTTTTAAAATGTGACTTGCAGTGAAAGAAGGACTCTGTGCTGGCCCCCAGCCTTGTGTTGGGTCATCTAGATCTGGCAGCAGGGACAGAGAACTCTCGGGTGAGGCTGCATCTTGCTTGGACACGTGGCTATGTAAACTAGTCTGAGGACCCAGGCTGGTGCCCAACACAGAGCTGTTTAAAGCTCTGCTTGGAATGAAAAATTGTTGGTATTACAATCGGAATAGTGGTGTGTTCCAGTGTTGCAGATGCCTCTCTAGTCTGTCCCCGACTCTTGGCCACCAGTTAGTTCTGGTAGATCTTTTATAACTGTGTAGAAATGAGTTTCAGTGAAAGGATTTTTCAACTGATCAGGAACCTAAGGGACTCTGACAAGGTGGCCAACGCCCCTTGGATGGGGTAGGAATCCAGATGACACGCGGCCTGTACACTGGAAGGTATGAGAAACACAGCGATAAGGGATTCAGGGCTCTGCTTTCTGGATTTGGTTGGATTTTGATATTATAAAACAGATCATCATAATGGACTGAAGCTGATGATGTATTTTCTAGTTCAATTACATCTTAGCAATAAACTGAAGCAGGTGTAAGGATGGGAAATATAGAGACACATCATGGGGCAGTTTTCTTCGTGTTGTCAAATTAAGTTGATATCTCCTTTATCACTCCCAGAGGCCTCTGGCTGCCTTATAGAATATATCCCATTGGGCCTTTTATAGAATTTTACACTTCTCTTTTCCTCTCTTATAACATTATAAATGTGGAAAGGAAACAATCTAGAATTTATATAGTGCATAGCAAAACATACACATGTAGGATGTTCTTAAAATATTTCTTAAAGTAGAAAAATTTTCATATTATACTTATTATATTTATTTGCAACAGAAGGTGAGGTTGGATGCTTACTTATTTAGCAAAATGGACCTGTTTTCAGAGATGGAACAAGTAGTATACATCATGTCTCTTATTCTCTTTTAATATTCTGAAGGTATTTACTTCCGTTTTAAGGGTGCTGTTGTAGTCTAATTGGAAAAATACTCATTTTGGATCTTCACTAGAAATAGAAATAAAAACACAGGTACTTCACTAAGTTCTAAAGTTCAGGTGTATCATTCTATAATCTTAGTCTTCCTATGCTAAAAGCTTACTGTATTTTAATAATAAACAGTTCACAATTTAAGACTGTAAGAAGTAGCCAGACAAGGGCATGAAGGATTAAACTGGTAGTAAAGATTCCTTGTGATTACAGTTCACTGGGCATCTGCTTTCGTTTCTTATTAAGGCAATTGTGGAGTTGTCATTTAAAACTCATTTAATTAGTGGTAACACTTAATAATTGGTTTCAAACCCAAATAACTTCATGAAAAGTAGTGTGACTTACAGCATTTCAAGCTCTGCATTTCTTTAATGAAAGTCACATCTTTTACACATATTTCTTTTCAAAATCTTTCTTCCTTTTAATACAATTTTATATTCCCCAACCAGAAACATGCCTTTATTAGGTAAATTAGCATTCATATAATGTAGTGATTTTGTAGTGCTAATGGCCCTATGTCTCACATCTTAACATTGCATAATCATTTAATTTCTGAAGAGAAGTTTGCTGTCTGGTTTTGCTTAGTATTCTTCTTCTTCCAGAACATCTAGGCTTCTTATTGATGACAATAGCTTATGAATTTCACATATAAAATGTCAAGGTATTTCTACTAACCCATCAGGAATTATTACACATCAGTAGTTATACTGTACCTAACATGAATCATTTTTCAGAGTTTATTTAAATAAAATCTGCTATTATATTTAAAAACACAGTTTCATTTATTTAAAGAAATGAACTCCCTGTCTATTTTGCAAACCTCATATGAGTAGTTTTCTGTAAATATTTTAAGCATAGAGAATGGCTTTATGAATTTGAGAGAAGAGGGCCACCTCCCTCTCAAGAATCTCCTCAGTAACACAGAACATCATCGTTCTTAGTGAGAATCATATAAAGTATATAGTTCAGACTTTTTATTTTAAAATACAAAGCACTGATGTCCCCATGGGTCAGTGACATTTCCCTGGAAATATGACTGCTTAGGGGCAGATTTCTGTCATCTGTCTTTGGTTATTATTTTTTGCTATTTTTTTCGGTTTGTTTGTTCACCTTTGTTTTCATCTTTACAATTTTAAAACAAAGTCTTTTCTCATATAGCTATACATGAAGATTTAGTTGCTTTTATGCTTTTTATCCCTTGAACCCCCATTCAAATAATGGTCTGTTTGATACATGTGCTGTAGCCCTGAATTCCAATCAGGTTATTCACAAATATAGTCATATTAGCAAATGAGACACTCACAGTCATGTGTGGAGATTACATTCTGGAAGACTCTGAATCCAAAAGGTTAAGCTTATGTGTTTTTATATTGATGGCTGGTGACTTTCTGTTTGAAGTATATGATACTTAGAACAATGGTATGCATGATATTAATCCCCCAACATACTGCAGTTAGAGCCCTGTCCTGTATGTTATAACTGAAAAAATCAGATTCCTGATCTCTTTTCCTCATCATTCCCAGCTTCCTAGAGTCAGTTCTTACTATTTCTTATCATGTCCTAGAATATCTGTCTCAAACACATTCTCCTTCTCTTCAATAATCTGAGAGTCTTAGCTTTAAAGCTTAACAAGGTCTTTGTGGTCTGCTATTAAAGGCAGGAAGAACTGGCAGAAACTATTATAAATAATTTATTATATAAACATTTTTTTTTACTTAGTGGCTGCCCTGGGGAACTTGCACTCAAATCCTTCATGACAGTCCTAGTAACATTCAAAACTGGAAAATAAATGGGATCAACAAATTGCACCTATTATACTTAAGCCAGAATAAGTGCTCAGTGTACATTTCCCAGAAGATAAAATTTAAATAGCACACAAAATAGAACATACGATGCTGACAAAAGGATCTTTCTTTCCCGAAATTATGTGTGTGTGTGTGTGTGTGTGTGTGTGTGTGTGTGCTGATTTAATGTGGGCAATAGAGAATAGGGACCTGTCTCTGGAACCTTCACCAAACCTT
>PVIC010028262.1:0-23332 GCA_004025085.1 Thryonomys swinderianus
CTGGGCTCTAACTTTCTCCCAAAAGGGGAGGTAGGATTACGGCATGAATCCTCATACCCAGGTGTATGAATAATAACATTTTCAATCTCTTACAGTCAACTCTTTGCACCATTATCCAAGCAGTTGTAGTCAATTGAAATCCCCATAGAAATTAGAGAGATTTATTTGAAAATGGAATAGGATATAATAAACACACTGTACTCCTATTTCTGTCATTGTTTTATTGTGCATAATACCCATAACATCATATTGTTCTAATTATTGTCACAATTATATTCTCCATAGCCCCCATCATCACAGTTGCCTTTTGAGAATTTACAATAAAGAAGTAAATTAATCAACAGCAGGTTTTTTTCTCTTTCTCATTTGGTACTCAAATCCATTAGCTCCAAATTCCAGTGAATTACTTTCCTAAAAGCATTCATCCATTAGCTTAGTCATTTCACAACAGGTTTCTTTGCCCTAAGACATTATTTTTCTTAGTTAATATACTCACATGCTTAGAATTGCATGGACAAAGGAAAAAGAAAAAGAAGATGGGTGAATGGGGAGAGGGAGGAGGAGGAGGAGGAAAGGAAAAAGAGGAGAGGAAAAGAAGGTCTGGCAGGGGAGGGGCGGAAAGTAGACAAAAAGATAAAAGTGAGAATGTAAAGAAACTCAAATTTCCTTTGGAAAGTAAAAATTACCACTTATACCTTCAATGTTTTCAAGTGTATACTCTTTCAAGCCTGATGCAAGCTCAGGGGTCATAAAAGATCTTGTTTGGTTTATAAAAGAGCAAAAGAGCTTGCTGCCCTGGATTCCAGAGCCTTTGATATGACCAGAGCTCCAGCTCTGAGAACGTGTTTCTAAATGTCATTCACCATGGCAGACACAAACAATCGCACCTCCTGCAGGTGTTACCCTATTAAAGGGTATGACATCTTCCTAATACAACCTCGATGATGTATAGTCACACTGCCACGGGAGGCAGATTTGGGGTGAAAATTGACAGCTATGATGGTTGCAGGAATAGCAGCTGCTCCATAATGGTTTCTCTAGAAAGAAATCTGAGCTCTTGCTGGGGACCATGTCTCCCAGATCAGGAAGGCTCATTTGCAGGGCATCTCTCCATGTCATTGTGCTCAGAGCGGCTCCCTTTTGGTCCTCTTCTGTGGGAGCTGTAATACTAATATGAGAAGCAAATATTTGAGTATGAATTCATAGTTTTAAGAATTGTAGTTGAAAACATCAATGAAACATAAAATTTTGGTAGGCCCAAAACAAAACTCCAGTACCATTGCCCTTTAGACCTCCTCTCTTCTTTACCTCCCTCCATATGGACTAAGGGTTGCTTCTCCCAGTGTCTCCCAGAGGAACTCTTGCCTACCTTTTATAACTGACTAATGGTATTTTGATTTCTGCTTCCATTTTCCTGATTTATTCTTCAGTTCCAGAGATTATATCTTACTTGAATGCATATGCCATTATATAATTACCTTCTGGTATATAGTAAGCACCTAATGAATTGCTGAATTAATGAACAAGTTCACAATGCACATGGATATGTGTTTGCTCATAGCATTTGTATAATATTGTACTGGGTGAAAAATGATTCTCTGAAGAGCTAAGAGGTCATCTATAGATAAAATCAGTATCTATGAAAGAAGAGTTGAGCTAAAAAAAAATACAGACCAAGCTCCAAAGGTGTCATATGAACATTTCCATCTGGACAGACCTCAAATTAGTCATTCTCTTGCCCTGTCCTTTAATTAAATAGTCTACATTGACCTGAACTAAGTGTAATTTAAGTTTAACTTAGCTAAGGTACAGTAAACTAAATCTTATACACTGCAGTGTAAAGTGTTTAAACTTATATACAGAGGTAATTCCAGTAGCCCAAGCATTACTTTGGTAAAGGAAGGGGGTTTTAGATGATCTCATACTAAAAGTCTTCATTTTCTGTATTAAAGGAAACCTACCCAAGCCTTGTATTAATTACAGTTTGGAAACTCAAGCACCTGAGAGAGTCCAACGAGTCACATAGAAATATATGATTCTGTCCTGAAGCCGAGATGTACCCGAGGCCTCTGTAGGTCCCCATGATCTTTCCTTCCCCACCTTCCAATCACGTAGCCCTCACAGAGTGCCAAAACTTCCAAAGTTACCTATAAGAATAGTAGAAAAAGAACTGTGCCTCAACTTAATCTGGTTAGACTGTATATAAGTAATTTTAATGCATCATGAAGTAATTCCTAAACTCCTCTTAATTTTACAGACTCCCTCACTTCCTTATCCATAAAGTTGGAATAGGAACACCTCCTTCAAAGGAGTAAAATAATATACACAAAGTCTTAGCACAGGTCTTCCTGCACAAGAAAGCAATTTATATATTTTTGTTTTGTCACAAACTCTGCATATCGAGAATGCTTCATCATAACTTCTTTGGGGAAAGATGCTACATTATTTATGTAATTTTGGCACAATGCTCAACACAATTTGCTCAACACAATTTGGACATTGAAATGTTCATGGAAGAAAACTGTTCTCAAAACCAATCACAGGCCCTTTGGACACAGTGCATCATCTACCACTTGCTCCATGTGTGCTGGCCATAGGCTCTGCACTCACAGTCCCCTCGTATCACAGGAACATCTCATTCTGCAAACCCGGTAGATAGTGCTAACACTTTCTAGCAGTTCCAGAGTTATATTCCCCTGATCATTCTTTTTGCTTAAAACAACTTCCTCCTTGGGCTGGAGATTTAGCTCAGTGGTTTTGCTGCCTGCCTAGCAAGTACAAGGTCCTTGGTTCCATCCCGGTAATCACATACAACAATACCAGGCATGGTGACTCACGCCCACCAGCAATTAGTACCACACACCACAGTGTCAGGTGTGGTGGCTCATGCCTGTCATCCCAGCACTCGGGAGGCAGAGGCAGGAGGATTCCTGAGTTTGAGGCTTGCCTCAGCTCAGGGTCAGCCTGAACTACAAAGCAAGACCCTGCCTCAAAACAAAACAAAACCTTCCTCCAGGTGTCTAGAACACCCTTTCAGTTTTTACCCCCATGAACACTTCTGTCTGCCACCTACTTATGTGATCATGAGAAGCTGATGTTCAGGCTGTTCCCATCCCCAGGGGAAGGAACTGCTCAAAGTTACTATTTAAGAGACTTCATTGGGGCTCAAGAAAATAGAAACTTCAGAGGGTTAGTTACGCATCATTGTGAATGTACTTAATGCCACAAAACTGTGTTCTTAAAAGTTATTTAAAATGATATATCATACATTTACCACAACAAAAAAGGGCATCTACATTTTGTCTCAGCTACTGTATTATCACTCTTCAATCTTTTCACTTGTAGTATTTCAGTCACTCCCAAACTTTCAGTTATCACTTCTCCCTAATTTTAAATCCATTATGTAAAATTCCAAATGAGCCCCCGACTCCCATTCAGTGATGACTTCTTTCTCTCCATTTATGTGCAGCAGCAAGATAACAACACTGTCTGCTCCTGGCTGAAGGCAGTGATTCCTCATGCTTCCGGGTGATGTCCTTCCAGGCTGCACCAGCCTGAGTGGCACTGGAGAATTCCCTCCAAGAAGACTGAGAGCCAGGCTTCAGCAATGGACTTCTCAGAGTGTGAAAGCATTAGCCCCTGCAAGAGTGTGTGAGCAGAACAATGGGATGAGCAAAGCCAGCACTCACTACAGCTCTCCTGGGCCTCTCAGGCCAGTCGCCTCCCATCCAAACACTCTGTCTTCACTGACGTCTACCCCTTGGTCAGTCTGCATAGAAGAAATAGCCCAGTCAGCCCTCAGGTCAAATATAGGACAGCAGCACCCTTATGTAGTAAGTATCACACCCCAGACACTCAATTCAGCTTATTTACTGTCTCTTACATATTCAACAAAGCTGCAAGGGTAAAGCATATTCCTTATTTTATGTATCAGTAAATTTAAAAACCACAGTCATAAAATAGTTTGTCCAAAATCATATGCTTCTGGTGTAAAAGAAGCAGTTTAACAGTTTTCATTTCTAGATCTGATTGACTTCCAAATCTAAGCCAAACTAAGATGATAGATAGATGATAGATAGATAGATGATAGATAGATAGATAGATATGTGTAGATAGATAAATATGTATAGATAAATATGTGTAGATAGATAATTATGTGTAGATAGATAAATATATACATATATGCACACATATATATTCATGTTCCATTTTCTTCCTTAAAATAGGGTAGGAGTACTTCAAAATTTTAACTCAAACTTTCAACACATTATCATATATTTAGATCAGACACAGAGCATTTTTGTGGTAGATATTTCATACATTTTGTACCTTTCTGTGACTCAGATTGGTAAAGAAATGGAATTATAGCTCCACAAATAAAATGAAGAAAGGAACTGTTCTGTGCTCAGGGCTGAAGTGGAAGTTCCTACCTGGCTGGGTCTAGGGCACCGCACATACCTCTCCTAGCAGCTGTGAGAGCCCGTGAGGAAGATGCAGACCGAGCTCACTCTCTCCCGTGTGCAGAGACTCACCTGTAGCTGGTGGGGTGACTCCCGCTCCCCCTTGCTCGTGACTCCTTCACTCGTCCAAGAGCTGCCATATTAGGTGCTCATCCTTGCTCCCTCCCAGGGTCAAGGAGAACACAGTGGGACTCTGGGTCCCCACAAGTGGCGCCTGGCTAGGGAAAGTGAGTAGTCTGACTCCCACAGGTGTCACAGGCTGCAGAAGCCACAGCATCGTCCTGTTTTTTCTGGGGCCCTCAGGTTATTGGATTGTGCTGCATGGATCACCTGAGCTAGGAATCCCTGAGGCCCCTCCCCCATATACCTGGAGCCAATTTAAAAGATTACATCACAATAAGGTTGCAGCTGGGGCTGTACTACCCAACCAATCAGAGCTAAGTATATTAGATCAGCCAGTCAGATGTAACCACATAGTAGCCACACCCTCTCTCTGTTCCCTATATAATTGCGGTGTAATCTTTAATAAAAATGGAAGTGTTCTCAGAAACCTCTCTGGAGTTAGTGTGGTGATTCTACACCTCACCGTCCCTGTCGGGGCCTCATGGACAACAACACATGGCTACTTCTGACACCTGATGCCACAGTATCCAAAAAGTGCTCAGCTTTGCCCATTTCCAAATTAGCCTCCTTATTTTCATAATCTTCTATTTTAATTTTATCTTCTGCAAGTTTTCTAAAACAGAAGATCTAAAATGAAAATTGTATCCATTATACCATTGCTGAGTCTGTAGAGACTGGCCTCACTTGCGTGAAACCCCGTTTCTCAGTGTGTCCCTGGCAGGGCTCTTGGTTCCTAGTCATTTCTGTGCATGCAATACCACCAGTCAGAATTCCTTGGTGATACAGGCTGCTTCCCTTTCAAGGCTCTGACTTCCATGCCGTCTGGAACCTTTTCAGACCAGGCCACTCTTTCTCTGTGACTCCTTCCTTGACCACTGAGCTGCAGACCTCCTGGTAATGGGGTTTATAACACCCCTTCAGGGTTTCCTTTGGTCTTTAGTCTGCACTGTTCCTACACCTAACATGACCTTCTGTGGCCACTATCCTGCACAAGAGAATAGATGATAATTTTGTTTATTGTTTTTCTAATCCTTCAATTTGAGTCAACAGGATATCAACTGACTAGTTATAGTATGTTCAAGAGTTAATGAAATGGAGCTGTAGCCCATGGTGGTCTTTGTAAAAGTCTACAATTAAACAGTCTCAACTATGTAGTTTAATACACAGAAGTGACATTTTACTAGATCAGGGAGTCCAAAACAGTGAGTTGATTGCATAATATTTTTGCACAGCGATGTACAAATTTATCTGGAAGTGAAATGCAATGAGATTAAATAGCTTTGAAAAACTAGTGAAAAATATACTAAATCCCAATTTTCCTTATTTCTTCTCTTACATTCTTATCAAAAAAGACACTGTAAACCTACTCCTTAAATGGCATACAGGATTCCAATGATGCCACGTGGCCATGCTTTACAGGTGAAGGTGCCAGTACTGATAAATGCAGGAAAAGCTCTACTCATAAAGGATACCTCTTCATTGTTGGGTCCAGACCCTGAAGCAGGCAGAAAGAGGGCCACATAGAATCCTTACTTGAGCACCTCCTAGTACTTTCTTTCAGTCTTGGTGGTAAAAGGATAAGTAGAGATTGAGATCGTTTACAGGTCAGGGCGCCAACTTCCCCAGGAGCAAAAGACTGGGTCTAAGAGGCATCAAAACCAGAGGAGACAGTAGCTTAAGGGAAATGAATCTAGGAAGGAAAACACAGCTGGGAGGTGATAGGTGTGAATCACAGATCTGAGACCACCTCATTGAATGGCTATTGCATCCTTTTCACTTTTACTTTTCAAGTTGCCCTTGAGAAGAGAAATCCACACCCTGAACCAACAGTTTCCTGGGAATGTGTGAATGGGTGAATCTGGATGGCACAGCTGTGGGCCATAGTGGACATGTACACACACTGCTCAGATCTCCTCATGAAGGACCCACTGTCAGCCTCAGGAAGGGTGGTCAGCAAAACAACCAACTATGATTCTTTTCAAAGTCTTCTATAGAGAATTATTCCTTAAACTCATGACAACCTTTCAAGGAAGGTTGCATCAGGAGACACCTGCATGCATGGGAGAACACACACCTGGCCATCAGGATCTGGGTTCTCATAGTACAATTCCACAGTGAACAACACCTGTCCTACAGCTCTTCTCACAGACAGTATCAATAGACAACTGCAAAGGAAATGTCTCCCACTGAACCAAGATATGACAAGCACATCTGCTTAATACCAAAAGAGAAGTTCCCTGAGGTCAAATTATAAGTGGAATTTGGATAATGATAAAGGACCTATCAGGCCTATAGGAGTTTAGAAGATAAAAGACAAGAAGTTGATTAACAAGAAAATGTTCTGTGGGAATGATATTGGACAAGGAGGTTGAGAAAGACCACCAAAGGGTAAGATCTTTAAAGTGACTCTAGCAATGAAAAGACCACTAACGAAATGGAAAGTGCCATGCCAATTTTTATAAGATAGCCTGTACTCAAATCACCCTAGTTCTGGAGAACTGGAACACTTGGTGATAGAAATGAAACTATGCATGGGCCCACCACCATGGGGCCCAACTCACAAAACTGATGTACCTATTGTAATGCCATAGTTCAACCTGTTGTCAAGAAAACCCAACCCCAATTCTCTATATCATGTTTTCTCAGGAAACCAAGAGGTCCTTTGACAGAAATCGACTATGCTGGATTTCTTTCCTCTCAGAATGTGAACGATTCACTTTGACAAGAGTAGAGACAAGAATGCACATGTTTCTCATGTGTGGTTATGTGTTTCTCTTCCCTTTTTTGAAGCAAGGCCTGGAAGGTACCTCTGTGTGGTACCATGCTTCTAGCACCCATTCATCTTCCCACGGATTTCTTTGTTTTGAACCAAAGGCCTATATGTGTTTCAGTGTCCTCAACAAAAAGGTCAGCTGGGCCAAGGAGCATGAAGAAGGAAGCAGCCAGGTCCGCACTCAGTATCTCTCCCCATTACTCACTTTGGAAACTTGTGTTTCCTGTTCACCAACATGGGGAGAAGTGGTGTTAGTTCTGCAATCAAGTATCTCAGAGTACAGGCCCCACCCGGATTTTGCAGGTAGATGTCACACCCCAGGCTACTGTGGCCTAAAGATTCCAGGTCTGCAAGGAGTTCCATCAATCCTTGTTGATTTGACTTGAAGTAAGAGAAAAGCGTGAATCTCATCATCCTCATAGAAGGAAGTGATGGAAGGAGATCCCATAACACAGTATTATCAAGAAAGTGGCTCTTTCCATTGAAAGCAAACCAGGACAGGAAACTTACGTTGGACTACGGATGCCAAAACTCACTACCAGTCTTGGTTCTTTGGAGACTCTGAAAATGTAAAATCAGAAAAGAATGCTAATTTAAAATCCTGTTACCCAGACTATAAACATGTACTAAATAAAAGATGAGAAGGCTTTGAATGAAGTATAAAAAGAAGTTGGAGGACGGAATTTCTCCAAGTTACTTTTAATAATGTTTAGTTCTGCTTTATGTGTATTTCTTTGTCCCCATGTACAGGTTTGACTGAAACTTAAAAATGCTAATACCATAAACAATTGAGAGTCAATGAAAATTTGGTTTTCTTTGTGTGTCTCAGATAATAACTCAGCTCCTATTGATTTAAAACTTGACTGAGGTCTTTTAGAATGACTTGAATTTCCTTCTTGGATTTTTAGATTGAACCAATTTCACTCAATTTTGAATTTCATTAGAAACTGCCTTCTACATTCAATGGAATGCTGAGTTCCCTTTCAAAACAAACAAATACATTTCTTCAAATTGCAGTTGAACCTTTCCTAATGGGATGTCAGCAACTTCCATGATAAATATTGATCTTGTATCCAGCCACTTTAAAATAAAACACTTCCCATTTTCATGTTTTCCATCCTGGTGGAGGCAAATCCTCCAAAGAAGTTGTTGGTCTTCACTATTCATCAAATAACTGGTACTACTGGCTTCTCCCATGCTGAGAAGACTTGAATATTTTTAAACACCATCTTCTCAAGTCAACTGTTAGAATTTGGGGTTCACTACTCAAAAGCATTTTAAAAATTTGTAGTTTTAGTAAGAGGATTACAAGGACAAAACACAACTGGCAAAAGTATTGCTTTTGACCATTTTACTCAAGGCCACACACAAAAAATAATTTAACAATAAAAAGATGCTATTTTTTAATCTCCATGCTGGAGATCTCGATTCTAGCCTTCATGTGTCTTTAAATTCATCTTTCAACAAGTGCAGAATAACTTCTAACAGCAAGATTAGTATTTAATCCTGTTATTTGTGAATATCTGCAATTTTAGTACTTCACGATTTAGGCTTCCAAAGCTTAGTAATCAAAATTTTTCTGTTTCAAATTTATTCTCTTAGGGAACATTTCTTTCTGCAGGTACTATGGCCCAGATCAGGATCCAGAGTATTCTAGCTTTGCCATTTCTGCATCTTCAGAGCACCCAGTCTTCTTGAATCCTTTCATAACTGACAATATCATAGCACAAAAGCATAGGCAAAGACTTGGGAGCCATTGGCTGGGGAAGTGACCAAAAAACAGAAATGTGAGATGGGAACATCAGACGAAGGGAAGAGAAGGTGTAAATTACCTTACGATGGTAGTCATCAGGGCTAGGGCTCCTGGAGCCTGTCTACACTGCAATAATGAGGGTCAGCACTATCTTTCTTGTGTGTAAGTAGGACTTCTTCTCCCTGGCTTCCATGTCCCAGTAGCTGGGAATTATTTTGGATGGATTTATTTATCCATCCTTTTTAGCTACACCACATTGTTGAGGAAGAAGCCCCCAGTGGTCACAGAGCTAACCCTGTAGGATTAAAGCTATCATCACTATGTGAATTTGGATAGGAGGATGCCAGCAGGTATATGGAAATGCTACCACAATAAGGAGAAATTAAAGCCACGCAGAAGAGCAAGGTTAAGGACACAAAAACCATTGTCCCATCTTCCCTTGAGAATTCAGAGTGATCCCCAAAGAAGCTCATGTTTACTTTCGCTTTGCCTCTAACTTCAGAGGTACTCCCTGGCTGCACCTTGACTTCACTGGTCCACAGGTTTTAGTTATGTCACCGTGAAAGACTTTTCAAAGACGATAGGGCCCAAAGGCTTCTAGTTCCAAGTAGCTCCTCTGCCACTGGGTAGATGAAATGGGACCCTTTGGCCCTTCACAAGCCCCATATTTAAAAAAAAAAAAATAGCTCAGTGATAGAAAGCAACCCTTAGAGTTACTCAAATGTTCAGACCTTTCCTCCTACAGAGTTCGTCCTCCCACTTCCTCCATTGAACCACTTAGGACTAGTTTGCTGATCAAAATTCAACTTAGGCTTTAAGCCCCCACTTGATTGCTGTATCATCCACGAAATGTTCTAATTGACCCCATATAAAATGGCCCTCCTTTCTATTAAATTCCTGTGATTAAAACCGAGAGACTAATTATTTTCCCATGAAACTCAAATGTCAACTGAAATACGCAGTACTTTCACATTCAAAAGCAATGGCGAGATCACACTTCCAAATGTTACCATGACTGGGGGAGGTCAGTGAGTTACATTTATTCCAGATACCCAAGATTATCGGTCTTTGCTTCCTCTGAATTGATTCCCTGTGCGGGTCACCTCGAAGATTGTGTCTCTATTCAGCCTTGTATCAAAACAAATCTGATGTGCAGCTCTCCTCACCTGAGTCCTACAATAACGGCAACATATTCATCCGTCTAGCCGAGCCTTCTGTTTGTACACAAGACTGGTGAAGCTTCTAATCCATCACTGTGACACAAAAATTTCGTTCCTTCTTTAGGCCAGTAAGAGTTCACATTTCTTCCATGTAAATGAGAATTACTAAATCTGTGCTTTCATTCTGCCGTGTCTCACTCTAATCTTTAATCTCTGTTCCTATCACGTGATAAATTTGTTTCTTGGGCATCATTTTCTCAAACTTTCAACTTATAACCAGTAAAGAACCAAAATAAACAATTAATAAATAAGACTTTACATAAATACAACAGTGGTCTCTCTCCAAAGAACACTAATGATAATGCTTCTTTTTTTTTTTCTTAAAAGGTAGATTCCCAACAGAAGACAGGCCTGATTATTGCACACATGAATTCTTTTCCAAACACAGCTAGAAAACAACTAGATTTGACCAAAGAAGGTTGACACTGCATTACTTGCACTCTGGCATGCTGAGGTACAGAGAGAATGACTCAATAAGGAACATGAAACTGTTGTGTTCTCAGAGTGTCTGTTTATCAACTTACAATGGGAATGCGATTTTCTTTCAAGCTAGAGATGGTCAGATCTATTGTTGAATCTTTTCTTCTTCTCTAGCCGTGAACTCAAGTCACAACTGGAAAGTGTTATCCCTTAACTATGAGAAATCATTATCCCAGAGAAGACACATTCAGAAGGGTTCTATTGTTGGTATTATCATGTTTACCATCAGTGTCCCATGGGAAGCACAGAAAGAAGAACTGTACAAAGAAGCTGTCAGTCAATGCCCAATGGTACGTCCTTGACAAAGGCGAGTACTTCACAAGAATCCCCGACACTGATTGCCCTCCTGCCTGTAATTTCTATCTGACCAGCCATGCCCAAATTTATTCTGTCAGATTATTTTGCAAATATAGTAACATATATTTAAATGTAACCCTGAAATCTATCTATACATCTCAGAAATCACATTCCATTTTAAAAAATTCTGAATGACTATGCTATCTCCTTTTAGATGTTATCTAACAGCTTGTTTCCTCAGTTTTAAGTTTTTGAAATAGCTACATAATTTGGTTCAATCACAACACTGAAATTGTGTAATTTTAACTCTAATCTTTAAAATCTCTTTAAACAAATGACACACAAATAATATTGTATTATTTTTTATTTTGTAATCTATGTATCAGTCTATATTTTATCCTAGTGCCTTATATTTTCCTCATAACTTTATGACAGTGTTGTATATGCCTTCCATAGTTATCTCTTGAACTATGAACTCCTTAAAAACAGAAGCAAAATCCAACAATGATTCAATAAAACATCTAAAGAGAAGTTGGCTTGACTATGTAAAGCAAGAAAGGAGCAGCTAGGCATAACCACTTTAAAGAGGCAAAAACATTAAATTTCCTTAATGAAGACTCTTGTCATTAGACTGAAATTTGGAAAATTACAGGGCTTTTTTTTTTTTCAGAAAAGGAGAAGTCCTTTCAGTTTTGATCCATGGTTATTGCTAATCCAGTGAAAGAGGATGTGAAATGGGAACTTTGGACACTTCAGGAAAAACTGTAAGACCCAGGGTGACAGTATTGCTTTCAAGAAAAGGAAGATGATTCACCAAACAGAAAGACAAACACATCTAAAGGGAAATTATTGGTATATGTCATCATTGCATGCTTTTTATCATTAAAAGGTGAAATAAAGGTAGTTAAGTGTGGTTGATTAAGGCTTCAGGGGAGCACCCCTGAATTTGAGGTACAGCTCCCTCACTTGCTACTGAGGCATCCTGGCAAGTGTTGGTTTCCTCCTCTGTATAATGAGGATGATAAACTTGCCTTTTTGAGCTGAGGTTCAGTTAGCCTCATAGCAGCTCATCCCTACTAACTAGTTTCCATGGTCCAGACTAAGTCCACTTGTGTTCTTCCATAGTCACCCAGCAGAGCTAACATAGGGGAGATTTCCTGCCAGGTAGGAAGAGGAAGCACCACTCAGGGCCATGCTGGTAAGGCATGATCGTGATGGACCTGGATTTGAACACAAGTCCTTTGATCCCACCGGCCCCTTGCATTTAACCACAATGATACCTGTGTCTTAAAGATCACATCGCTTCATTAAATGACTCCTTAAAATATGCATAGAAAACTTTGTAACAGATTACAACATAGTAAGTACCATTTATTATCATTTTATTATTAAATTTATTGGTATTAGATATTATTAAAATTATTAGAATAGACTTCAGGTGATCTTAAATCAGGTCTTACCTCTGTCACTAACTAGATGTGCAGTTTTAGAAAAATAACTTCCTGTCCTTGATAATCATTTTTTTCACACTGAAAAAGAAGCAGTTTTTGTGATATTACCTGAATGTATTTTCTGATCCATCAGCTAGTGCTTCCTTTGGAAATGTGAGGGCTGCTTACTAATCTTCTTAGAGGCTTCACTAAGCAGGCTTAAAGACTTCAGACTATTTCCTGAAAACCTGATTTGACCAAGTGTTATAGAAAGGATGCTAGATATGAAAAGAATTGATACTGCTAGAAATTTTATTTGCATTATTTGTTTCATCTCAGAAGTACAAAAAGCAAGGAAAGCATGTAGAAAATCCCATCTTTAGTTTTCAAAAGGAGGCTCAGCACCAAAGAGGTGGAGAGATTTCACTGGCTGTCCAGAGTGATCTTGGTTGTTCCTTGAAATAAATTGATCTGAGGTCCTCACATATATAATTTCAATTTCAGTAATGGTGGGTCTGCAGCATTAGCTGCAGTCACCAGGAAAGGGTTGACATTTATTACAGGCTCAGACATGGAGAAAAATGATTCTTCACATGAATACATTTGCCTAAAGCAATGACAGTCTCAGAGGGAAATCAAAAACAGAAAGAAAATGCTCCTTGGCTACCCCCAACTCTTGGGAAACCAAAAGAGGCTGCAGAAGAAATAATTAGCATTCAGGAGAATTTGCTTCTCTTTTTTCCTCATTGTGTTGTTACGGCTCTGTGGCTGCTCCGCAGGACTCCTGGGACTCCCCTTCCCGAGGTGCTTGCCGACGGCCTCCTGATGTGTGCAGCTGCGTCTCTGCCCAGGCTTCCCTGTCTGCACACACATGGGGAAGGCAGGAGTGCCAGAGCTGATCTCTTTGGAACAGCCCCTCAGGTGACGCTTCATTGCCCCATGGTGAACAGGAACCTCAGCTTCCCATGCTTTGGGCAGGATGGCTTCCAGATTGGCTAGGCATAGCCCACAAAGGCCTTGAGCAAGAGGAAGCCTTGTGACACAGTGTATTAACTTTGTATTAGTTTCTAAGATGGCTTTGAGAAGGAAAGATATCTCTGAAGAACACAAAGTCTGAAGTTTTTAAAATGATTATAGTAAAAGTGACCCTTATATTATTTCCCTTCAAGACTCTCCCCCTGGCTTTGAACATACTTTCCTTGTCACTCTTGCCAATCTCTGAAGCAGTTCCAGAAATATTCCTTCAAAGGTGACTTTAGCTGCACTATCGTGGCTGCCACACCGCTCTGAGACTACACAACATGTTGACTTCCGTGATCACTTTGGCTTCACAGAAGAGCTCAACGTCACACACAGTACCGCACCAGGTACACAAGGCAGACATGTTATGGCCCTGCCTTTGTGCTGATGGCGCTCGGCAGCAGTATCTGCACATTTTTACATAATGTACTATGAGCAAAGAAGAACTGCTTCAGAAAATGCCAAGTATAGTAGCATAAATATGACAGGAATATTCTGAAGGGCAGTAATGACAATGTGTTATTTACTCTACTAACTGATCAAGTGAAGCATTCCCTGTATATTTTGATCAACCTCGTACATCCAAGAGGCCTCTGACTGGTAAGAATTAACTGAGAGAGCCCCATCTGCTTTTAAATCCAACGCCACATTTGTGCTGAGACCACATTTCCTGTGGCCTGCACCCAACCAGTGTGCGAAAGTCAGATACTAATGGGAGGTACTCTGCTGGTTCGGGCACCAAAATGACCAAGATTTTCTTGACGATCTAAGACGTGTGCATCCAACCGTCTTCCCTCATTCCCAAAGACCAGACCTCCACCTGCCCCTCCCCGTCTTCCCCCACACAGCCATCCCTGCCCGTGTATCCCTGACACAGCTATTTGCAAACAGCACTCATTGGGTGACCTGGAATACAGCAGCAACATTTATAAAATATTATTTTTCATCTGAACATAGAAGACCCTCTGATAGTAGTAAGTCCTATAGTGATTAGAAAACACACAAACGTTTCCATGACAAAAGGTAAAGATGACGGTCACAAACACATTTAGCTTTTCTCTCTTGTGCTGCCCTATATTACTTTTTAAATTCCGGTCTAGCCCAGACTGCATGGTGGGCTGCCTGTGCTCTATCCTGAGAGGTGAGTGGAAGGACTTGGGCACCAGCCAAAGCTGCAAGGTCAGGACTGGATAGGGATCCCTGGGCAGAGAGAGGCCCAGGGTAGACGTCCTCAAGCAGAGCAGCAAGGTCTAGCTTTGGTTACCATATAGAGAGCAGAGTCCAGAACACACGCAGATGCTGGGGGGAAATCTGGTGCCCTGGATAACTTTTAAAGTTTTTTTACTAATATGTGTTTGTGACACATAATAATTACATTCATCTTAGGGAATTGGCATATATTCATATTACATCTTCATTATTTTTGCTTTCTGTCCCCCTTCCTACTATCTACTCTCCCTGGCCCCCAGGTCTCTTTCCCATCTCCAAGAGAAAAAATGTCTACCTCTCTGTTTCCTATCATGCGTCTTTGACTTGGCTTTTTAAATTACTCATGCTTTGAATTTCTCATAAAAGAGAAATCATGTCATACTGAACCTCCCGTGTCTGATTTATTTCACTTGGCCTTATGGTCTCAGAGTTCATCCATTTTCTTACAGATGACTCAAAGTCATCCTTCTTTATGGGTGAGTAGCACTCCATTTTGTATAAATACATTTTCATTATCTGCTTATCTGCTGATGGACCTATGGGCTGCTTCCAACCAGAGAGGAGTTGGCCAATACATCCAAGGACACAAGGCTGGAGGACTGATCCTCTGATCCTCACAGATGGCCTTGACTCCTCCTTTAACTTAACTCCAGGCTAGAGTGGACAAGTCTAGCAGGGTTTGCAGAACCATTTATACAACTCTGGTTTCCTGAGAACAACCATTTTTTGTGTTTCCCCACCCTTTAATTTAAATTTTTACTTTTATTTTTTGTACCAGAGATCAAGCTTAGGACCTTGTGCTTGCCAGGCAGGCACGATGCCACTGAGCTGCACCCACAGCCATGTCCTTACTTGAAGGAAGTCTCAGGCTGTGGGCCTCAGCATCACCAATGTACTGGAAAAGTCTGTCACTGTGAGTGATCACCCATCCACCATGTGTGAATCAGGTTCATGTAGAATATCAAAGACAACCACTGTGAAGATCAATTTGGGACTTGCAGGGGTCAATGGAGGTAAGAAGAAACCCATTAAGTAGTATTCTTACAATTCCCCCTTTCCCAGTTGGATCCATGCAGTCCACTCCTCCAGCAGGGCTTTAAGACAACAGCGCCAGCCAGGCACACCGCAGGGTGCTGTTTGGTGGTGCGTCTCTGTGGTCTAGTTCTGCACCTGGCCATCATGTTACACTTGATCTTCCTTGGCCAGCCTTTCTCTTCTGATAATGGAATCATGTACTATAGGAATGGTCATTGTGTTGCTCTGGAAGAGGGAGGAGCCCTCTTGCCTCCAAGAAGATAGTGAGCAAGAGAAGATTGCAAAGCCAAATGAGCAGTGGACTTACTATAATCTGCTTGAGTCTTGCACAAAAAGGTGAACATTTGAAAATATAAACACCTTGAGATTTCATCATTCTTTTGTAATGCTGGCTGTCTCTGGACAATGTGCTTTGGTAATTTATTGGTTATCAATTAAGCTAGGTCTTCTGTCTTGCCCCCAGTATTTTATCAGCCATTATTATTATTACAGGAATTCTTGCACTGGTAACATAATGTGGTTCTTATATGATGGGATGCGACCTCCTCTCCCAGAGGAATCAATTCATGTTTGGTATCTGAGAAAGTGTTTGCATTCCGCCTCAAAGTCCCTTCATTCTCACGTTTACTCAGCCATTGCTACAGTGGCTAGATGAAGACCCGTATCACTGTGGGATGCTTTTCCACTTTTTCTCCAGATATTTTGTGATGCAGGCTGTGTGAGCTGCTTGGGACACCAACTAAACCAGTGTAATATGCAGCCAAAGTTGGATTCTAGGGGAGTTAGCACTCGCGACCTATGGAAATCTATAGCCAGGACTTATGTATGACCTTCATCTGTCCTTCAGGTGAACAAGTTTGAGAAACATTCTGCATACTCAAATGTTTCCTAGAAAAATTAAACATAATAGATCCACAGGACTTACAATTCTAATGAAGCTTTTTTTTTTGTCCCTTAGATTTATTTTTTCCTCAAACTTCATCTTGTTTCTTGGGATTCCTTCCAAATTAAACCATATGATACAAACCATATGATACAAACCCTTGCTTATGATTCTACACTTTGAGAAATCTCCACTAAATTCAGACTTAGAAATTTATAGGGGAAGAAATAAAAATAGAATTAAGAAAATCTAAAGAAATGTTTTGGTTATAGCTAAGAAAAGAACATGTAGGGTGGTGGTCACTCACCACATAAAGTACAGGAATCATTTGGCTTTGACTGGAGTTGGATTTGATATCCAAAACTACCTAATAGAATTGCCGAGTAATAAACTATTGAAATAGAGAATTCTTGGCAGCCAGGGTGTACAATTTGGTGGATGGATGAACTTTAGTTCAAGTTCTAGCCTAAAACAATCATCATACTGTCAGGAAGGACCAAAGAATGGTGACTAGTGGCTGCCTATAGACAAGAAGGGTGTGGGAATCTGAGAGGACCAGCAGAAGGGGAAAGAAAAATAGTAAGACACACTATAACTAAAATAATTAAGTAACTAAAAATAACTAAGATGCTGTTTCCAGAAATGCATGTGATTATTAGGCATTGAAACCATATACTAAGAACAAACTAAAAAGAAGAGAAAGTATCAGAGAAAGAGGAGAAATAATGTAAAGAAAAAGTTCAGGAAATAGGATCCAACAGAAAACTATAAAAGGAAACACTATACTGCATGTTACTTTAGGCCAAGGGTGCATTGTTTGCTTTCTTTGAGAATTTACACTCAATTCATGTTCATTGGAAAAATAAAAATGCCTTAGAGCTTGCACTGACACACAGGGAGAGCTTACAGTGAGAAACATAATGACACTGTGAAGTAGAGGCAAAATCAACTAAATGAGGAAGAATAATTCACTGTCACATATTTTGCATAAGCATGTGATCAAGGTATTAAAGATAGAAAATAAGAGTAAAGACAAAGATGAACAGTATGCCTGAAATCAAATTCAAATACTCATTGTGATATGCATTTTCTCATTGTGATATGTATCAGAATTATTTTCAAATAATCTGAGACTCCCTTGACTTTTACATGTACAGATTCTCTGTCAATGGTGATACGAAGACCAAGAATCTAGGGTAGTGAGATGATTACAAACTAGGAGAGGTGTAAGGACCACGGCCAAATATCCTGGGGCTCAGGGTAGGGCCAATGTGAAGCCATTCTGAAAGGCAGGCCCCAAAGCAGAAGATGTGTGGGCAGAGGGGCAGCCATGACACTAAGACAGGTGGAGGAAGTGCGGAGTCACACATGTCAAACCATATAATGGGCAATGTCGGTGAACATGATCAGGGATCCTATGGGCTTTCTGGGCATGAAATGTCAAGGCACAAACTGGTATCTAGAACCTTGGCAATTTCTAGCAAGGCTGCTAACAGAATGTAATTCCTTCACTGAGCAAAGCTGCAGGAGACAGAGCTGAAAGTGCAATCATCCAAAGTTGGAGCCTAGGATGCGCAGCATGAGTACATATAAGAGACCATGCCTGTTATGGTATGTATCTAGATGCTCCAATGCCTCATGTGCTCATAGTTGGGGCTTTCTGGAGCTGGCTGAATCTAGGGTGTGTGATACTAAATTAAGAGTGTGTAGTGCTGGGTTAGTCTACTGATTGGTTTAGCATAGTTCTGGGTGTGGATAATGGAAGGCCTATCCTGGGTGTGGGATTCAGCACCTAAAAGGAGCCTGGATGTAATAAAAGGGAATGGGAGGCTTGCTCAGTGCTAGCTGCTGCTGCTGCTGCTGCTGCTGCTGCTGCTGCTGCTGCTGCTGCTGCTGCTGCTGCTGCTGCTGCTGCTGCTGCTGTTGCTATTGCTTGTTGCTCACTTCTCATTGCCTTCTTCCTGCCTTACCATAAACTGTTTCTGCTCTGTGATGTCCCTCTGCAATGCCACCTTCCACCTATGGACTGAAACTACTATACACTGTAAGCTGAGACAACCCTTCTCTCCATTAACTTATAAGCACTGGGTAATTCTATCCCAGTAATGAGAAATGTAACCAAGACCATGCCCAGCAGTCTATCAGTTGAAAAGATACACTCTTCAAGGATGGAGGTCAGTAGTTCCCTATCAGGTTTTTTCCTCACATAATAACAATGTTTGAAGACATTGTTAGTTGTCATAACTGAGGGAACTGCCACTGATATACCCTGAGTAGAAAACAGTGACACTGATAAAACAAGCTACAGCCTATAAATGTGCTCTCTACTCACAAATGTCAACATCTCTGAGGATAAGAAATCGTGATGAAGGTGATACAGCCATCAGAGAGATTCTCAGTGGGCAGGAGAAAAGAACTCAGTGGACACTAGGATTGGGGGAGGCTGCACTTACTAAACATTCTGCACACACCAGGTCAGGGACATGATTTCTCCTAAACCTCACAAATGAGCATAGATAACGTAACTCCAATTAAAGAAAAGGAAATAAAGACATAAAAAAGCATCCATCTGATAACTCATCTTAGTCATGACTTTAACTTTGATCTTTGGTTCAAAGCACAAAGATAAAAATATTAATTTTTTAGTTTCAAAATGGAAATCATTTTCACTGATCATTCATAATTTTTAACAAGGTAGTAAAATGTCACCAGGCTCACCATTAGCAGTCTATGTCAATAATTTTAGTCCAATCTGAGAGGCTTTTAGTAAGTATCCACATAAAGTTATTAGACTTGATTTGATCACCAAGGTTACAATTAACATTGAAATATTCCAAATAACTTTATTTGGAAAAGAGGGCTGCATGTTATTTTCATTATTAATAATTTTTCCTGATTTGTTTTTTGATAAGCATATAAAACAAGGTGTAAAATGGCCAAAAGAGGTCATAAGTAAGCAATTACTTCAAGATATAGAGAAAGGTGCATAGGACACAGGTTCATTTATTTTAGGATTATGTGGATTTTTTAGCTGTGAAATCTAAAATTCAGTTCCACTGAAAATCACATACATTTTCATATGTTTTACAAGAAATGAAAAAAAGTATGCAATTTTTACTCCAAGGAGCTTGCAGAATATGGCTCTGTCTCAGCCAGTTCAAGGGTTTGTAGTGCCTGCTCCTCCGTCAGTTTTCCCTGTCCAGTCCTCAGCCAGCGCCCTTGGCAGCATCCAGAGAAATGGCCCATCCGTCACCTACAGTGAGATCCAACACCCTCCCATTCCCATCCTGCTGGGGAGGGATTCCAGACGTAACATTCTACCTGCATTACCTTCAGTTTTCTTCTGAACCTTGTTTCTAAATTCAATGCTTTTCTACTAAATATCTCCTCTCACCCAATGCGCTGTCTTGTATATGGTAGAATGTCGTCTGGCGCTTGCTTAGTTGGGATAATTACAAGTCTACAGCCAGGTGCTTGGGAGGGGAGAGGCAGCGAGGAGCCGCGGACTGTGTGTGCTTAGCAGACACCTTGATGTTTAGGGTTAGTGGCCTGTATTTTTAATTTACCTGATTTTGCTACAGTATAGATTTTTTGGCCTTAAATAGTTCCTTATCTACATCTGAAGATCAAAAGTCATTCAAGTCGAAGCCCTTCCTACACACGTTTATGACCTGCACTCACGAAATGTTCAAGAACATTAAAAATCATCGACATGAAAAATGTGTTCCATCTCAAGGTTTTCAGACGGACTAAGGAAGTAAATAGGTAGTTATGTGTTTTGGAGTAGCGTTAGGCAGAGACGCTACTGCCCAGAGCTAGGCTGTTCCCGCGGGTGTGGGGAGAACCGCCAGAACAGCGGCGTACGTCTGCCATCTACAGGCCGCGTCGTGTATCGCCGCCAGGAGCTGGCACCTGCGGAATGCGAGGCGGTCTTGGCTAAGTGACGACTGGATTTCAAAGATGGTTTCTTCCTCTTTTCTTTCACCTTTATTGACTTTATTAGTACATTTTAGGTATATATTATGATCCCATTTATCATTGAAATTTTTACCTGTACATAATGTATCTTGATTCTCACTTTTCCCATTCGCTGCCCTCCCTGAAACTTTCCACCCTTATAGCATAAACTCTGTTTCCTCTTTTTCTTTGCTTGTTTGTCTTTCCTATCAGATAAGTCCGTTCCCCTCATAGCTTTCCCCTGATCCCTCCCCTTTCTCTTTGAACATTTCTTCCTGTTTCACAATATCTCTCGTACATGCTGGACCTCATTTACACCTTCAGTTTCTCATACTAGAGAAACAGTACGGTATTTACACATCTGTATCCTATTTATTTCACTTACAAGTTTGTCCTCAAGGTGCATCTATTTAAGTATAAAGATATTTCCTGTAATTAATTACTACTCAGGTTAACCACATAAACTTAATTGAAATTTCAAGACACAAAATATTTCTTTTCACACTGTACACTGCAAAGTCATTCTATTCAAAACTGAATCTGTGTCATTCTTTTATTTTTATCCTTGTGTTTTGTGCTTTTCACTTTGCAATTCACTGTACGTATGTCTGTCTCCTCTAGAAACTGATTAAATCATACAGTTCCTGTGTAGCCTTTGAAAATTCAATTCCACTGAAAGTCACATATGCTTCCATACATGTTATATATGGGAAAAAGGGGGAAATATTTCACAAAAATTGCTTCATGAATGCTTAAGAGAATGAACAAATGGGTAACCAAATAGAGCAATGAGATTGTTTTTAGGTCTTACTATCCAAAATTACTTGTAAAAGCATAAATAAGAAATGGGATTCAGGTATACCTGTCTCTGTGTACATGCACATTAATAATATGTATGAAATGTCTGTGTTCGTATGTGTATATGTGTGTACACATGTATTGCTCTTATAGAGTCAGTTGTTTTTTTACTTATCTAATAAATAAGGTACTAACACTTTTTTATTAAATTCCTTATATCCACATATTTAAACTCTTGCAAGTTTACCTTTAGGGTCTCAACTACATCATTTTATCAGACACAGTTTTGGGGAAGATTCATCCTCCTCATAAAGTAAACATGACACTCAGTCCAGAGTGATTACTTCCCATTTATTTTGTGCTTTCTGCAACTGGTAGTCCAGCTCTTCTCATATGAAATAAGAATTAAAGAAAATGTTTAGAAAGCATCTATGTGGAAGGAGAATAAACTAGAATGTTAATACTAAAAATTAATAATGTTTCTTCTAAGAGATAGGGTTCTCGACCTAGTTCTACCACAAATAGTCTTGAGAGAAAGTTGGGGGCTTTAAACATAATCACCTTTAAAGGAAGAAGCCTAAGTCACTGTGGGCCAGGCGCTGTCCACACGTGGCTTCCTACTCTTGACCAGCCCACAGCCCCAGCCCTGGAGCCATTGACGGACAGAGCCCCAAGTCACGCAGCTCCAAGCGCTTGTTCTGCGAGGTCCCCGTGTGAGAGGCACGTGGTCCCAGAGCCGACGCCTGTGGGAGTCAGCTGCACACGCTCTTCGGAGCTTCAAGCTCAGCACAACACTAAGGCTGCAGCAGGAGAATAAGTAATTTTCCTGAGCCACCTGCACGGGCCTCCCGTGGCCCGTCTTTAAGCTCACACAGCCACCAGCATGGCAGCTGCGCACCGGCCACAGAAGTTTCAGAACAGCTGATTCCAAAGTGCAGGGTGTTTCAGCAGCTCTCGGTGCTCAAGAGTCACCGATTAGTCTGTTCACAGCATATATAGCAATTACAGCATAGAAATAGCTGAAAACGATCTGTGTCTTTCTTCCATTCTCCTCCTGTCGGTGTCTCCTGCTTTCCTCCTCACAGCCGCTGCTGCACCCTGAAGGCCCACTGTGTGCCGGGCACTTCGTAGGATGACGGTATGTATGTGGTGGACCAGACCCCAGAAAGGCGACTCTGGGTTCAGAGGGTCCTCTGCGCCTGCGCAGCCTTCTGGGTTCTCCCGGCCTCCTCCCCACGACCCTCCTTCTTCCTTCTTTGGAGATCTCAGCATGCATACGTGACAGAGCTGTCTGAGCACATCGCTCCTTCCCTCTTGAGCTTCACTTCCGCGTGGGGAGAGGACAGACAAACACTCAGAGACAGACAGCCAGGGCCCAGCTCTGGCCGTGGGCTCAAACTCCAGGTCCACATCTCTGGGTCACTGCACCCCACAAGGCTCAGCCTCAGCTCTCACCAAACCCTGGAGAGAGATGGGGGTCACTCCTGCGCCACACAGGGGTGTCTGGTGTTTAGTAAATTCCCAGGCCGTGTGTGCGTGCGTGCGTGCGTGCGTGCGTGCGTGTGTGTGTGTGTTGCTGTACTGAGGATTAAACACAGTGGATCTTGCTAGGCAAGGATTCCACCACTGAGCCACATCCCAGCTCCTAGGTAAGTCTTTTTCACTTTTCTTTTTCTCCTTCCTTCCTTCCTTCCTTCCTTCCTTCCTTCCTTCCTTCCTTCCTTCCTTCCTTCCTTCCTTCCTTCCTTCCTTGTTTCCTTCCTGCCTTTCCTTTCCTTTCTTCTTTTCTTCTTTCCATCCTTCCTTTCCTCCTTCTTCCTCCCTTGCTTCTCCCCCTCTCTCCCTACCTCCATCTTTTCCCTTCCCTTCCCTTCCCTTCCCTCCCCTTCCCTCC
>PVIC010028263.1:0-15498 GCA_004025085.1 Thryonomys swinderianus
AAAAAAAAATAAGAACTTCTCCAGACATTTTCATACGTGTGACAATGGAGAGCCATAAATGTATCTTTCATACTTCCCACAGGCAACAGGACCTCAATGGCACCCACATTTGTCTTTGAGCCTTCCTCTTTCATCTGTCTGCTGAATTGCTGTTTAGTAACTACTGAAATTTCCCAATCATAATTTTGACAGATCCCTACATAAAGGTTTAATTTTTGCACACATGGAAATATTGTAAAATCACTCCCAATTCTTTATTAACACAGCTGTTTAAGCATGCTCTTTAAAACCAAATCTTTAAAAGTGACTAAATATAGTAAGAAAATATACTTGTCAAAACATGAAGCTCTAACTACCATTTTACTCCAAAATGAATTAGGAAAGATAGAATGAGCAAAATATAAAAGAAAAAAGATGACCCTCATACCTTTAGGACAGTAGTGTTTGAAGCCAGAAAGGGAAAAAATTGTCTGGAATCACCAGTCCATGTGAAGGAATAGGGAGCTTTTCAACTCCCTCTTGTATGTCCATCTCTTAATTTACAGATGATATCACAGAATGTATACAATGTATTACAGTCATGATCTTCATAATAATGTTTTAATCAAATGGCATATACCTCATAAAACTTAAAGGGAGAAAACCTAGATGTGGAGGTGCACACCTATAATTCCAGCACTCAGAAGGCTGAGGCTAGATGACTGGCACAAGCTGGAGGCCCAGCTGGGCTACATGGTGAATTCAAAGCCAGCTGAACTGAATAGTGAGATCCCATCTCAAAAGACTAACCAAACAGACAGACAAAAATACATGGAGAGCCAAACACCATAGGACATGCTTATAGTCCCTGCTACTGAGGAGGCTGAGGCAGGATGGCTGAGGCCAGGATAAGCAACACAGCTATGCTCCACCTCAAGAAAAGAAAAAAAGTATTATGTGAAGCTAAAAAACTCCTGCTGCCTAGTGACATCACAGCTGTCACAACACTGTAGCACATGACATCACTCACATGACTAGGTGCAGCCAGTCATAAAAGTACCATATATACCACTGTACCTTGAATGTAATACTTGATAATAAGCAATTACACAACTAGTTTTTATGATTTCACTTATCATTATTTTCAAGTATTTTTACTTACTAAAAAGTTTACTGTAAAACAGTACACTGTTACTCTGACAGCAGCCTCATATCTTGTGTTTACATGGCCCTGACTGCATCAACAGCTACCAGGGCTGATGTCACCACCCAGGTTTGTGTGTACCTGCTCTGGGATGTTCACACGACAGGATCATCTTGTGACGCATTTTGCAGACCTTAGTCCAATGGTGGCAAACCTTCTAGGCCTTTCAATGATACAAATAGCTTTCTGTGTCACACATGCCATAGGTTCATAGGCACTGCCTTATCCCATCACTGACACATGATTCTATACTTAAATACCTTAAGGTGTTACTTTTCCCACTCCTGAGACAAAATACCCGACATCCAAAGTTAAAGGGGAAAGGGTTTATTTGGCTTACAGTTCCTTCAGGTTTCAGTCCATAATCAGCTAGCTGCAAGGAAGGGTGGCATGGCAGATGGCCTTCCAAAGAAACAGTTCATGGTAGCAAAAGGTAGCAAAAGGTACCACAAGGTAGCAAAAGCAACAAGAGACCTTAAGTGCATCTTTTTGCCTCTTTTATACTATTCAGACGAATTAGGGCAGGTCCTAGTGCCCTCAGGCCCAGCCCAACTATGAATCAATCTCATGTAAGATTCAGTCACCTCCAAAAGAGCCCCACTTCATTCACATGAGGCTTTGGGGCACATCTAAACACAAGGCGTCACATTCCACCCTGGCCCCCTAAAGACTCATGTACACTCCTTTACACAAAAGGCATTTAGTGCATCTCTAAGAGTTGCCAAAGTCCTAACAGTTGCAGCATTGCTGAAAAGTCCATGTTCGATGCCTTCCCCTATAATTTTTGGTGCTAGGTATTTTGTCTCAGCAATGAGAGAAAAGTAACTAACACAGGAGGATACAAACAAATGGGAAGAAACCAAGTCCAAAACTCAGCAGGGCAAATATTAAATCCCATAGTTCGTTTCACTTCCAGCATTCCCACTTTCAGCATTCTGTCACAAGTTATGAACTCCAGAGGGTTTGGGTAGCTCTTCCCCTCTGGCGCTTCTGGTCGTTGTAGCTCCCATGGCTTCCTTCTTGGTCCAGTTGGGCTCCTTCCTTACAGTGTATCTCAGAAGATCCATGCTCCGGGCTTCTCCAACCTTCTGGAGTCTCTGCTGTGTCTCTGGCTTCACACCCTGCCCTCTTAGGGGCACACTGCTGGGCCCCCAGGCCTTCTTCTACAATCCGGGTGGAAGCCTTCCTAACCCAACAACTCTTGCATTCTGTATTCTTCTATAACCACATGGATAATACCAATGTCTGCCTGCCAGCTGGAAATATACCCAGGTTTCCTTCTCTCTTAGCTGTAGGAGTCCAGTGCCTATGAACCAAATCCAAGTAACAACTTCCCTAAGCCACTGCTGCCATTCTGGAACATGGTGCCCTGGGGATCTCTTCTCAAAGCAAAGTCCTTCACTTTTGCAATTTTGAGACTGCAGAGATTGGAGTCCTGATATTGTTTATGATGTCCTTAGGCTATCTCTTTTCTCCTGTCCCTTCTTGGCAATCAAGATCTCTTCTGTTCTGTCTTTGCAGTCCACAGCTTTACTGGAACTTCCCTTCTGTCCAAACTCAAGACACTATCATTCTGCTGGGCTTTTTGCTCTTGATTCTCCACATATCTGGGTAAAAGCCTCCAACAGCTGCCATGCCGTGGCCTCAACATTATCCTACCTTGACATTTCTTCTGTGAGATCACTTAGTCCACTGCATTTACTCTTAGTTTCAGGCAAAATCTCTGGACACCAGCAAAATGCAGACAAACTTTCTGTCAAACCATTAACACACATTGTCTGGATTCCAACAGCCAATGCTGTCCTTGTTCCCAGCAGAAACTTCCTAAGGCTGGTCTTTACCAGCTTTTTGGTCTTCTGACTCTGACTGGAATCTCCTATACAGAATAATGTAACACATCCAGCTCTACATCTACAGACAGAATCTCCACATGTTTCCTAACTCTTCCCCTTCCTACAGGTCAATTCTAAAGGTTCTTGAGCCAGATGGCCAGGTAATCTCACAGCAACAACCCCACGGTCAGTGCCAAATTTCTGTGTTTGCTAGTTTTTTCACTGCTGAGACAAAATACCTGACACCGAAAGTTAAAGGGGAAAGGGTTTATTTGGTTTAGTTTGTTGAGGTTTCACTCCATAATCGCCTAGCTGCAAGGAAGGGTAGCAAGGCCTCCATGCAGCCACACAAGTGTAGACCTTAGTATCATCTTTCTGCCTCTTTTATCTTACTCAGACTACTTAAAGTGGGTAGCACTCACACCCAAGTAATCCCTAGTGCCCTCAAACCTACCCCCACCACGAATCAATCACATACTAGATTCAGCTACCTCCAAAATAACCCCACCTCACTCACATAAACTTGGGGAAGGAGAATCCAAACACAAGGCATTACAAACAGTGAACTTGTTAAATCTCAAACTACACAGGCAGCTTGAGCTATTCTCAGCCATAGCAGGGCACAAAGCCCCAAATCACTACCTAAATACACAACTCACACCCATGTACCCAATGTGCCACGGCTTCAGAATTTACTCCTATACCCTCATTCACACACATCTGTGGCAGAAATGACAAACTGCTCCTGCCCAATGCTACCCAAGTAACAGAGTCTGCACTTACTCATTAGTTCTGCCTTACTCCAGAACCCAAGCTCTTAACTACTCTGCTGCATGTGATGGACCCTGTAGCACTGTGAGGACACAGTGGTAACCAAAATGAGCAAGACTCTGTCTTTACAAAGCTGCCCAACCAATCTGGACAGTTATTTTTAGAATTGTGATAAACACTAATGGGATGCTGGGAAGATGGTAGAGAGGTAACAAACCCAGGCTCTCACTCTCCGTACTTTGTTGTTCCCAAGCTGAAATACAGCAGCTGGGGGGTAGAAGAGCAAAGAATACTTCCCTTCAAAAACACTAATGGAAAAGCTTATGCCACAAGGAAATGTTAACCTGAGCAATGCTTTTCTTACAGAGTAGTATTCAAGCTCAGATCTAGAGTACTAGCAAGAGGTAGTCAGGGAGGTGTAGAAAATTACTCTAACATTATGTTAAAATGTTTTCAAATATATTTAAATTATATTCTACCTATAAAATCTTTATATAAAATATAATGTACATAAGATCATCACATAAATATTTTATAGTGTACACTATTTAGGTAGCACACAGTATTTAGGAGGCTAGGGCAGGAGGATCAGAAGGAGTTTCAAGGCCAGCCTGAGATACATAGTGAGTTCAAGAAAATGCTTGACTTGAACTACATAGCAACTCTATCTCAAAAAAGCAAAAACAAAATGAAAAACTCCAAAAGGACAGAAGGTACAGCTCAGTGTGAAGGCATGGGGTTCAAGACTCAGTACCAGGGAGAAACACCTAACTATATGCACATAAAGATTGGAAGGAAATAAACTAAAACATTGTTCTCAATAATAGAATTGTAATTGTTAAAATTTTGCTTTACATTTTAGCGTTTCTCAGTTTTTTCAATAAAGTGTACTATTTTTATGTTTAGAAAAACAAGTGAAGTTTTTTTGTTTTTTGGTTTTGTCTTTCAAGACAAGGTGTCATGTTGTAGCCATCCCTGGGTTCAAGCAGGTATGCCCAGCCAACCCCATCAGGAAAACAATTTTTGTCTTTTTTTTTAGAACACCAATTTTCAATAGAGTTGCTTCAAATTGGTGGGAAGAAGAGCTGTACTTGTTTTTAAGTCGTGTGGAGCAAATACCGAAGTAGCCTTGGCCAGGATGTGAATAAACAGAGTCCATCCGGTGAAGAAGTTGTCTTTTCTGAATAGAATTTGGCTTTCTGAATATCTTTGCCTCTCCCCAAGGATGACTGGCTTTTGTAAGGGTAGGGATTCTTTCTGTGATACAAGTAAAAAAAGAAAAAAGAAAAAAAAGAAAAGCAAACATATTCCAAGAGAAGGAAAGAGGATTTATAATGGATTTTATGCATCTAGTCTAGATAGTTTAGGAAAGAGTCACTATAGAGTTCCTAATTCTCAAACAGCTAATACAGTCATAACACTCAAAGTGTAAAATATTGTATGCACAGTGTTTGCAGTGCAAAGCTTCCCTCCTGCTGCACTTATCTCCCAGCCATCAGAAGGCAGCCTGTTATTCGTCTGTATTCCTTCTAGAAACAGTTTATCTAAATCTAAGCAAATGTTCCTGTCAGGGATGGTGGTACACACCTGTAATTCTAGCACTCAGGAAGCTGAGCTAGGAGAATCTCTGTGAGTTCAAGGCCAGCCTGGGATACAAAAGTGAGGGTAATCCTGAACTATATTGCGAGACCCTATCTCAACCCCCACCCCCCAAAAAAGTATTTTTCTGTTCCATTTTATTTTAGTACAGGGATTGAACCCAGGGAGCACTGAGCTATATCCTCAGACCTGCTTGCCTCATTTCAGCAGGGTCTTGAAAATTCACCAGGCTGGCCTACACCTTGCAATCCTTCTGCCTCAGCCTCCCAAACTGCTAAATTAAAATTAGGAAAGACTTACATATTAAAGGTACTTAAGTTTAAACTGCTATGCATTAAGTACCATTTCTAAGTTACTGAAATTATGGGAAAAAATCATTTCCTGCCTGTTTTTACAGATGCAAGAAAAAGCCTGAACTGAGTTCCTCTAAAGAAAATCATTTCTCAATATATCCCAAAGTAAGCATCTATTCTCATCACATAAATACCTAACCTGGGAGAGAGGTTGCAGATGCCTTTCCTACTGAGAGAACCTAACAATCGTACTACTATTGTTTTTCAGCTAACTTCAAATATAGATATATATTATATATAATATATATAACTTATATATAACATATTTTATATAATTTATATATATTTATAATTTTATAAATATATGTATATATTTAAATATATACATATATTTTTATATATGTATATATATATTTCAGATCATGACAGTGTTTTAATTACTCTGCATTCACAGAAATCAGATTTCTGAAAATTAAGAGCTTACAGCACAGACCTTTGTATGTGTTTTAAAAGAAAAAAGCTAATACTCCATTATTTGTGATTAGAGTAACCATTTATAATCTCACATGAGGAGGTAGAAGAACTGGGAGATTTTAGGGTAGGACGGGTTTCTTAGGGAGTTCAACCCAGTGTCAACTATGTAGGGAGACCCTATTTCTAAAAATCATAAGTAAAAAAAGTACCGACACTGCTCATGATGAGAAGTTAATGTATGTTTGTATGCAAATAAAATATGGACATTTCACACTTGTAGTATGAACTCATTCTAGTAACTAAGTCCAGCTACAGTGCATGGTGGATGAATGTACCTCTGAGATGAGCGCCCACACAAGCCTCCTTGCCAGCATCACTGTGATGAACGCTGCCAGGTGATAATCGATGAGATGAAAATTCTGGAAGAAAGATCTGCATCAGTAAGAAGCACATGTGTATCCAGCTACAACTGCTGCATGAAGAGGTCTGCCCCCTGGAGCCTCACTTCCCCTCGGCCCCTTCCCCAGACTCCATGTCCCTCCCACAGTTTATTAAAAAAGAATAAAATAATTTTTAAAATATTCAGTGGTGGGGCCGGAGGGTTAGCTCAGTGGTTCCAGCGCCTGCCTTGTAAGCGCAAGGTCCTGAGTTTGATCCCCGGTAACCACATACAATGCTGGGTGTGGAGACTCACGCCCACCAGCAATCAATACCACATACCACAGTGCCAGGTGTGGTGGCGCACGCCTGTAATCCTGGCACTCGGGAGGCAGAGACAGGAGGATTGCTGAGTTCAAAGCTTGCCTGGACTACATAGTGAGCTCAGAGCCAGCCTGAACTACAAAGCGAGACCCTGTCTCAAAAAATAAAATGAAATAAAATAAAATAAAATATTCAGTGGTGCACATTTGTAACCTTAGCACTCGGGGGGCTGAGGCAGGAATGGTACAAGTTTGAGACCAGCCTGGGCTACACAGTGAACTCAAGACCAGCCTGAATTATAAGATGAGACCCTGTCTCAAAAGACATGAAAAAAAGAAATCCAAAGCCATCTGCCACAATACATTTTCCCTACATCACTCTGCCCTTATACAGCAAGGGAATCAGAGATCTTGAGGACGCTACCTACTCTCCCTCTTTTTATGACAAATCTCCTTCAGCCTTCTAATCACTATTTTAAACTCTCTGGAAGGTATTTCTCTCCTTTTTTGAAATTCTACTGTATCAAAAAAAAAAAGATAACAGCTTAAAGTAACATATTGAAGGATTGTGAATAATAGTTCACCTAAACTGCCACATTTATAATGTGTCACACTAATCAATTAGTTGACATTCATAGTTTTTAGGAGTTACTGTTGTCAGTTTCTACTCAAACATGTGGACCCAACTGGGCATCTACTAAACTCTCTATTAGCTGGTATATCAATTATTTGGTTATGCCAGACCTGGTGGCACACAACTCTAATCTCAGCACTCAGAAAGCTGAGACAGGTCAGCCTGCACTACTCAGTGATTTCAGGCCTGCCTAAACTGCCCCTGAAATCTTGTCTCAAAGAACAAAAACCAGCAAAACATTATACTGCTAGTCTCAGGCCAAAGATTTAGCTCAGTGGTTCCAGCGCCTGCCTAGCAAGTGCAAAGCCCTGAGTTAGATCCCGGTAACCACATATAATGCTGGGCGTGATGACTCAACCCACCAGCAATCAATACCACATACCACAGTGCCGGGCGTGGTGGCTCACGCCTGTAATCCCAGCACTTGGGAGGCAGAGGCAGGAAGATTGCTGAGTTCCAGGCTTGCCTGGGCTACATAGTGAGCTGAGGGCCAGCCTGAACTACAAAGTGAGACCCTGTCTCAAAAAAAAAAAAAAAAAAAAAAAAAACTATACTGCTAGTCTCTCTCTGTAACTTGACATAGAAGTATGCATTACATTCAATCTCTTCTATAAAAACAACAGTATTACCCAGATGCCAGTATATGGTTCCTGTTGTTCCAAGTCTGTATACAACTGTAAATAATAAACAAAATGTGATAATAAAATGAAATCTTGTGCTCGCTTTGGCAGCACATATACTAAAATAAAATGAAATCTTTAGCTACAATATCTTAGCACCAACAAAACTGGCCTAATTTTTCTTTTGATAGTCAAAAGTTGTACAATCTTCTATGTTTCCTTGCAAAATGAAAAGGTAAATTTCTCAATAATTGAATATATATGTACTTAGCATCTAAAACATACCAGAGTCTCTTATATTAAGTATACAGTGCCAAAGATGACAGCCAAAATTCCTGCTCCTGAATCTTACTACTATGGTGTGAGAGGATACTAGTGATTTTGTTTTGATGTCCCCCACAAAGCTCCATGATTTTTCAGAGGTGGCTGAATCCAGAGTGTCTGACTGATTCATGGTGGGGCTGGGCCTAAAGGCACTAGGCTTAAGGGTAGGGGTGTTACTGGCCCTAAGTAGTCTGAATAACGTAAGGGGGGACAGGAAACTGCTATGAAGGTCCCTTACTGCTTTTGCTATCTTGTGGGCACCGTGAACTATTCCTATTATGTGACACCCCTCTTCTATATGCCCCTCTGCCTTGGAGCCAGCTGATTATGGACTGAAACCTCTAAAGACTGTGAGCCAAATAAACCTTTCCTCCTTTTAACTTTGGGTGTGGATTATTTTGTCTCAGCAACAAGAGAAAACCAACACAGGGAACTCAAATGGCAGAGATGATCAGCTGTTCCTCTGCCATCAGAGTTGAATTTAGGGCAAAACTACCTCTAGACATGGACAACTGAAGTATATGATTATTAAAAAGGACTGGGAATTGAGCTCCCTGTAAAGGTCTTGGGTTCAGTCCTTAGTACCACAAAACAAACAAGTTTCTCTCCATAATACTTGGGTCCACATTTCTTTTCAATTTCTACAAAAAGGTTTAAAAACTCTTTTTATAAGTCTCAAACACATTGGGGCATGGTGGTACATGCCTATAAGCCAATCACTATGGGAAAATGAGGCAGGAGGATCTCAAATTCTAGCCCCGTGTGGGCAACTTAGTAATGAAGTATCTCAAAATAGAAAGTTAAAAATAAACTAAGTCCCAAACACATACATAAAATTATTTGGGACCACATGCTGGAAGACAACAGTCTCCAACTAGGTTCCCTGATTGGTTACACAGAAGAACTCCAACCATGACAACTCTCTCAGACTGTTACACAGAAGAACCATTACATGATTTGGGGTTGATATGTTGCACTATTCCAATTCAGCCATTAAAAAGATAAATGATATAATTTTATCATACCTGACACCTTACATTTACAGGAATTTAAAATAAGACAGAAACATTTAAAACTTCCTGTGAAATTATTATATGTTATTTAAAATTTTTCTGCATTTTTGTTTATATGTTTACTCCCTCCAGAAATATTTATATTTTAATAATCTTATGAGATTTTCTTTCTGAAAGTAACCTGAGGTTTAATAGAAAAACGTAAGAAAAATTATTGGGAAAAATAATTTCTACACAAAGATCATTCTAGCCAATTTCTTGGCTGAGTGACTTAAAGAACTTAAAAGTCCTATGACAACTTACCAGTGAAGTACAAGATGCAGGGTGATTGTAGGGATACCACCACACAGTTTTATAGATGTTGATGTACTGAATAAATAGAGCAACCAATAGGTAGATGAAAAACAGAAATTCAAAGAGCAGGCTCCCATCCATAGGCAAGTCAGGAATCTGACAATGGCGAACAGGACCTGGAGTGATTAAGGCTGTGATAGGCGGGACTGGAAGGCCAATAGCACTACCATTCCTGAAAGAGAGAACTATAGTCAACCCAATAGTGACACTCTTCAGGGTTCCAGAGCATTCCCCACCTACTCCCCATCCCCATCTACTTCTTAACTGCTGATGTTCCCCATGGCTCCATTCTTGGCTCCTCTTCCCTTCCCTTCTGCTAATCAATTTCTTGGTTTTCTAAAGTGTAGCTAAGACTTCCATTAGCTACTGAACACCAAAGACTGAACTCTCTCTCCACAAGGCTCACTGTTGCATTTTTGAACCATGTTATCTAACTGCCTACTACACATCTGTGTTCCTCCTGCAATAATTCATGGCCCACCTATTAGCTTCCCAAATCAGAAACCTAGGCTTAGGCAGGCATGGTGTGGCATGTCTGTAGTCCCAGAACTTTGGAAGCTGAGGCAGGAGGAACACTGTGGGTTTGAAGCCATCCTAGGATACACAGTGAATCTAAGGCACCAGCCTGAACTACATACCAAGAATCTGCCTCAAAAAAAAATCCAAAACAGGGCCGGAGGGTTAGCTCAGTGGTTCTGGCACCTGCCTCGCAAGCGCAAGGTCCTGAGTTCGATTCCTGGTAACCACATACAATGCTGGGTGTGAAGACTCACACCCACCAACAATCAATACCACATACCACAGTGCCGAGCATGGTGGCTCACGCCTGTAATCCCAGCACTCGGGAGGCAGAGACAGGAGGATTGCTGAGTCCAAAGCTTGCCTAGGCTACATAGTGAGCTCAGAGCCAGCCTGAACTACAAAGAGAGACCCTGTCTCAAAAACAAACAAACAAACAAACAAAAAAAACCCAGGCTATAGCTTTTCATATCCAATCACTCTCTAAAGAACCATATTCCACTTCATAGAACTTTCTTCAAGGTGTATCTTCCCCCCTCTCGATTCACTGTTTTGGTTCAAGCATTCATCCATTTTGACCTAAATTATTACAGTAATCCTCCTAAATTCAACATTACTTCCACCCAACCCTCCAACCTGCCCTGTGGAATCTTTCTAAAGTGAAACTGGCTGGACATTTTGGATATGCCTCTAATCCCAGTACTTGTGAGCCTGAGGCAAGAGAATCATGAGTTTAAACCAGACTAGCTGCATAGTAGGCCAGTCAGGCAGTATTATATAGCAAGACCTTGTCTCAAAAAAAAAAAGCCGGGCCGGAGGGTTAGCTCAGTGGTTCCAGCGCCTGCCTCACAAGCACAAGGGCCTGAGTTCGATCCCCGGTAACCACATGTAATGCTGGGCGTGGAAACACGCCCACCAACAATCAACACCTTATACCACAATGCCGGACGTGGTGGCTCACGCCTGTAATCCCAGCACTCGGGAGGCAGAGACAAGAGGATTGCTGAGTTCGCGGCGGCTTGCCTGGGCACCATAGTGAGCTCAGGGCCAGCCTGAACTACAAAGCGAGACCCTGCCTCAAAAAGCAAAAAAAAAAAAAAGCCAGGGATTTAGCTGTCTACTACACATCTGTGTTCCTCCTGCAAAAATTCATGTCCCACCTATTAGCTTCCCAAACCACGCTCACCCTGGAAGCACAAGGGCCTGAGTTCAATGCCTAGACCAGTACCCAAAAAGAAAAGGTGAATTCTAATGTTACTCTTATACTGAAGACTCCTGAATGGCTCTGCATTGCCGATGGGATAATACTGAAAAACTGTTAGTAGATCTTAAGAAACTTTCTGCTTAATCCAGTAACTTTAGCTCAGCACTACTATACATATCATCTGCTTCCTATATTATTTACTACTGGAAACTTATAAACTGATTTTATTCCCTTGACATCCAATAACCCTCACAGTCACCTTCCTTGGCTACTCACAAACACACTAACATCCTTCCAGACTTTTTATTCATCCTTCAAGACTTTTAGGGATGGGGGAATAGCTCAATGTACAGCACTTTCCTAGCATGTGTAAAGTCCTGGGTTCAAACCCCAATACCACTCTCTCAAAAAAAAAAAAAAAAAAAACTTTAAAATGTTCAAAAACATCCTCTCTGGGGCTTACTCTAACTCATTCAAATGAAATTAACTTACCTGCACTCTATGCCACCATCACACCCAAGCTATGTCTGTATTATTGCACTTTTCATATTGCTACATACTTCTGCATGCATCTATGTCTTCACTATCAGACCATAACCCCAGGAAGAGAGACTATTCTTAGTTCACTGCAAACATATACGTTTAGGCTGAGAAGGCAGCTGACCAATTCAATCATGAAAAATGCCAGAAATAGCTGGGCTATCTGAAGTGATAAGATGGGAGCAGAGAATAAAGTTTCCTATTGTTCATATGCCTGGGAATACTTACAGAGATTTCCAAACAGAATTCTAGCATTGGTATGTTGCATTTACAGTTCTTTAAACAATTCATGGGAATAGGAACTCTGCTCCCAATGCCAGCAGCCAATCTATTCCTTCATGCCAACTAACTATAAGCTATGGAAGTAAAAAAAATTCTCAAGAAGTATTACATGGTTAGAAGCCCCTAACATGAACAAACTAAAAATCTGTATTTCCCTTCAGTCAAAACTGAGGAAAGTGAAGTTATTGTGGCTCTGGGACAGGGAAGGTCTAAGTAGAGGTGTAGGTTGGATGGATAGGGAGCTAACAGGGACTAGCTTCCACAAAAATAAGGCAAAGGGGAACCATGCTAAACTTGTTATACTTAAAGAGTTTAAAAAGTTATTAAAATTATTTACAAGTAAAACATACTGATATTAACAAAGTTAATAGCTCAGTGTTGTGGTACACACTTGTACTTGAGAAGCTGAGGCAGAAGAATCACCACAAACTGGAGGGTAGCATAAACAACTTTACAGAATCAAGGGCCAACCCAAACTGCACAGCAAGAACTTGTCTCCAAAACAGCAGATGTAAGACTGGCCCTCATGGAGCTAGCAAACACCTACACAGTGAATTCAAGAATAAAATGAAGATCACAGTAAGGTCTTGTCTTTAAAAAGAACCAAAAGAAAATAAAAATTGAAGAAAAAAATGACAGTCAATCAAATGTTAACCTTACAAAGATATTTAAAACAAAGTATAAAAGATATACACCTGTGATACTCTCTACAGCTCTGGCTACTGAACTTGAAGCCAGAAGACAAGAGAGACAAAGTGATGAATAAAGTGATCCAGAGCATCATAGGAAAGAAGAAAAAAATATATATATATTTTTTTGAGACAGGGTCTCACTTTGTAGTGCAGGCTGGCCCTGAGCTCACTATGTAGCCCAGGCAAACCTTGAACTCAGCAATCCTCCTGCCTCTGCCTCCCGAGTGCTGAGATTACAGGCATGAGCCACCATGCCCAGCATTGTGGGGTGTGGTACTGATTGTTGGTAGGCATGAGTTACCACACCCAATATCATATCATTATATATGGTTACCTGGATCCAACCAGGGACCTTGTACTTGCTAGGCAGGTGGTGGAAACACTGAGCTAAATCTCCAGCCCAGAGAGGAATTTTGTTTGTTTGTTTGTCTATTTGTTTGTTTTCTTGAGACAGGGTCTTGCTTTGCAATTCAGGCTGGCCCTGAGCTCACTATGAAGTCCAGGCAAACCTCAAACTCAGCAATCCTCCTGAGTGCTAGGATTACAGGCATGAGTCACCATGCCCAGCATCGTTCTATGTGGTTACTGGGATCGAACTCAGAACCTTGTGCTTGCAAGGCAGGCGCCAGAACCACTGAGCTAAATCTCTGGCCCTGGAAAATATTTTTATATCAAGAGAATGCAAGAGGCCAGGGGATGGGATACATCTGTAATTACCAGCATTATAGGAAGCTGTGGTAGGAGGATTTCAAATTCAAACTCAGAATGGGAAACTTGGTGACTTGCAAGCCTCTTTACCACAAAACAAAATTTAAAAGAGCTGAGGATAGCCAGGTGTGGTGGCTCACACCTGTAAACCCAGCACTCGGGAGGCAGAGACAGGAGGATTACTGAGTTCCAGGCTTGCCTGGGCTACAGAGCGAGCTCAGAGCCAGTGTGAACTACAAAGCGAGACCCTGTCTCAAAAAAAAGAAAAAAAAAAAAGAAAGAGCTGAGGATATAGTCAGTGAGAATTTCTTGGATTCTATCCATTTATTTCCAACAGCAACAAGTTAGAACAAGATACATGAAATATTGCCTAACACGAGAGTTTGTCAGAGTCAAGAGTTTTATTGGAGCTGACTACATTAGTATCCTCTTTCTAGTAATACCAAAATCAGGTATTCAACACAGCTGTCACTAGGCCAGCTTACAAGGCTTGTACCTGGGAATTTATAAAATAGCTCCCTCCACCGATGTAAAACTCTCCCTAAATAGGAAGAATGGATCACCATACCTAAATGGTATAAACAATGAGGTTTATGTCAGACAGTTGCTTTGTCTTTGCATACAGTCTGTAAACAGGACTGGCATGGTATGCATGACTGTAATCCCAGTACATGGGAGGCTGGAGCAGGAAGATTCCAAGTTTGAGGATAGCCTGGGCAACTTCAGGGAATTCAAGGCTGATCTAAACTACATAGCAAAAATCCCATTTCCAAAAAAAGGTTAATACAGCAGACTTAAGACCAGTCCTTATAGAGCCTGCAAGCAGCACAACTTGTGTAAACAAATGGGTAAAGAAAGATTCAAAAGCATGAAGAGGGCCGGGCGTGGTGGCTCATGCCTGTAACCCCAGCACTCAGGAGGCCAAGGCAAGAGGATTGAGGAGTTTGAGGCTTGCCTGGGCTACACAGTGAGCTCACGACCAGCCTGAACTACAAAGCAAGACCCTGTCTCAAAAAAAAGCATAAGGAACTGGAAAAGACAGAGAAAACAGCAGTTATCTGGATAGGTTGAGGAGTATTATTAACAAAGCTACACAAGGACTAAGAAAAGACTGACCCTTAGTTCTCCTCAAATAATTTCCTTCAACTCGGAGCCCACTAAGAAACAGAGAAATACTAAGTACATCATTCTTTTTTGGAAAGGACAAACATCTAAACACATTTTTCAACAACAAATTCCTCTTCTCCAAAGGTAGAAAGTAAAATAAGAAACTATGGATTTTAATCTTGATTGTTATCACCAAACTAGCTTTTTAACATTTTCAGCTTTAACTTGACCAATCAGGGCACAAACACCTAAAAAACGGGTAAATCCTCTCTCTGACTCCTGTCTTACGAATCAAATACCATATATCATCCATAATCACACCACAATAAGCAATGCTCAGTATACTAGATACTCCAAAAATAATTTCTCCTAATGTAGACACTGTTTTCCTAAAGTTATACTATGAATCAGTGGTGGCAAACCTATGGCATCCATGCTAAGCAGGCTGTAAACTATCACTGAAAGCGCTAAAAGGCTTGCCATCACTGGTCTAAACCATCTACTATTTTCTCTGTATTTTTATACCTTGTTCCCAGGTTTTATATAGCAATCTATTCCAGCTGCTTCCTTCTCATAACAAAACAAATATGGAAACTTTTTTTTCCAAAATAATCTCTTGAGGTAAGTATATCACAAAATAATCACTCA